>JAEMWC010001848.1:25000-50000 GCA_016490735.1 Pachyseris speciosa
GCGGATCGATATTTCTGTGTATGTGACATGTTTCTCAGAAGCAATCCAAATGTCACGCATTGTAAAAAAATTCGAAATTCACCCTGCTCTATTTTCAAAACAAAGCTTGCTACTTAGCTGAAAACAGGCCAGCAGATATTATCTTTAAAATGCCATTAACCTGATGAAGGTAAAAATCTAAATGTTTAATCTTAGTTTTTTTCCTGACGTCACGTGAAAACCGTGAAAACCAAGAATTCGCAAACAAGTTTCTAAATATAGAACTGTCACGGCGATCGCGTGATATCTCGCTGATCAATTTGCCAATAAGAAGAGCATGTGCGGTGCTTCCAACCATTTCTTAAATTCGGCAAACCTTTTCACGCGGACAAACTCTACTAGATTAAATTCTTCGCAACTTTACAAAGATATGTGCAGGAAAAATTTGTTTAGGTAGCTCGAAGCTGTGACATGGGCAGTATTTTTCACATGAAGAGATTTTCCTGGACACGTCGATATCTTGTTTTTCTTTAGAAGTCTACATTAAATAGGCATTTTTGAGGCTAACAGAATGGATAATTATCTGTAAAGGAATATTCAGAGAACAAGATGTAAAAGCCAAAACTTATGCAGTGTTTGTTTAATACTGACAGCTAAGTTCAGTGAAGTGTGACCGGAAACACTGCGCTGACCTCATGCAAATAATTTTTTCTCTCCAACATACCTCAACATATTGCTGATCTTAACTATATAAATTTGCACTTTAAAGTTGAAAGAGGGTAAATTTATTTGCGAGCGACAACCTTGAAGTCAAATGAAGGTAAACAGGGAGAAAGTTACTCACCGCTTGGTTTATTCGCCACACAAGTTAGAAGTAAATGCAACAACTAGTGCAGTGCCTCTCAACCATAAATAATAATAATAATAATAATAATCATCATCATTTATAGAGCGCTGTGTCCACTAATTGCTCAAAGCGCTGTACAATGGTAAAACTATAAAATACAAACCTAATAACTTCTATGATGAAATTAAATAAACTACTAATAACTATACATCATAAGCAAATTTAAATAAATATGTCTTCAACTGCGTCTTAAACTGGTCAACTGTGATAACATTCCTGAGTTCAAGAGGCAATTGATTCCATAGCCTAGGAGCAACTACAGAAAAAGCTCTATCACCATACGTCTTTAGCCTGGATTTAGGCACAGCTAAAAGATTCTGAGAACTAGAACGAAGTAAACGTGGGCTATTATGGTAGTGTAAAAGTTCAGACAGGTAAGTTGGTGCCAAGCCATTAAGGCACTTGTACACTAAAAGCAATATTTTAAAATTTATACAATAGTTTAACGGTAGCCAGTGAAGTTTAAACATGATAGGAGTAATATGTTCAAAGCGCTTAGTTAACGTCACAATGCGTGCAGCAGTATTTTGTATTAATCTTAGCTTATTTAACAGGTGTTTGGGAAGTCCATATAACAAGGCGTTACAATTATCCAGTTTAGAGCTAATGAACGTGTGTACTAAAATTTCAGAGGTATCTTCTCTTAAGTACTTCCTAATCTTGGCAATGTTCCTTAAGTGGTAGTGGCAGGAGACACAGATTTTTTTAACATGTTCCGTTAAGTTAAGACAATCATCGATAGTAACCCCTAAATTCCGGGCAGAAGATTTGGGTTGAATCCTCTCATCGCCCACTTGGATGAATTCCAGGGCGGGCCTGGAACGAAATTGTGAGGTTATGAGGACAAGTTCAGTTTTCTCCTGATTAAGTTTAAGTCCATTATTCACCATCCAACAGTCAAGATCAGTGACACAGCATTCAACACGACGCTTGGCCAGTGAGAGATCAAAGCTACAGTCAGTTTTAAAAGATATATACAGTTGGGTATCATCAGCGTAGAGATGATACCGTAACTTGTGGAGCTTAATGATGTCGGCAATGGGTGATGTGTATAGGAGATAGAGAAGAGGGCCCAGAACAGATCCCTGAGGTATACCGCGTTCCAAAGAGCGCTGTGTTGACTTGCAGTCATTGACTTGTACGAACTGCTTACGCGACGTCAAGTAGGATTTAAACCATGCAAGTACAGTACCCTTGACACCAAAACGATCATGCAGTCGTGACAGCAATATCGAGTGATCTACTGTGTCGAAGGCGGCGGACAAATCCAATAAAAGAAGTATGACAGCCTTGTTATTGTCCATTGCACACAAGATGTCGTTCTGGACCCTCACTAAAGCTGTCTCAGTGGAGTGGAAGTTCTTGTATGCCGACTGGAACACCTCGTCCAGGTGGTGCGACATGACATGATCTGTGAGTTGTGTGGCAGCTGCCTTTTCAACAAGCTTTGATACTACTTTTAAGTTCGAGATCGGACGAAAATTTTGAAACTGTTCAAAGTCAGCGTCGGATTTCTTTAGCATGGGGGATAGTATAGCAACCTTCAGAGCATCAGGCATAGTACCAGTGGATAAGGACAGGTTGATGATCTTCGTAATAGTAGGAAGTAATACTGTGAAACAGCCTTTAAAAACTGCCGCAGGTAGCGGATCAAGTTGACAAGATTTAGATAATGGTTTCTTTGAAAACTTTTTTAATTCCTCCTGGGTAACCTCAGCAAAGTTGCAAAATTCGACACTACAAACCGTCGTATCTGGGAGAGAAGACCCGACATGTGCTCTCCTTTCCAAAAGCCCATGATGTATTTTGTCAATCTTGCTGTTGAAAAAGTCAGCAAATGAATTTGCCAGGGCAGTGCTATCAGAAGAGGGAGGATAGCGCTTGTCAAGTTTTCCTTCAAAAAATACCACGCTTGATACAAATTTTAAAGTGAAGATAATAAACGTTTATCAGCAAACAATGATGTGATGGTCCCTGACATTCGAGTGAGTACAAATGAGTCACAAAGGTGGACTCAGCTCGCTGCGTTAACCTCAGCTGTAACTTCACTGTCTGATAAGCTTGAATTTTATATACTTTGATCGATTACACTGCTGTATACGTGGAATTTCTTATGAATTCAAGCCTTGACACTTACTTTACTCTCTTGAGGAGACTGAATGACCATTTTCGCGCAGAACATTCTAACACCGCTTTCGATGGTCGATGCCTTATAAACGATAAAATATGTACTTGAGGCCTGGATTCAAATACATTCGACTGTAAGGATGATGTAATCCTTTTGTCTGATTGGTCAAGGGACATCATGTGATGTGTTACGGATGGACACTGGACTGACGGACAAAGACTACATGTTTCTAGCTTTCCATAGAGACCAAAATTATTGCATTATGACAAAACTAAAGAGAGTTACAATTTTTCGAAAACTGAGCATCGGTGTTTGTTTATTTATAAAATCTGTAGGATGGCAGTCACTCAAAGCACCACTTTACTTGTAGCCTGTTCCAGGCATTCAGATGGTAAACGGAGCGTGTTAGTACTGGCAGAGCAAGGCAAAAATAAAACAGCAAAAAATGGAGGGGGGCTGGGGTGGGCGGCAGGAAGGAACGCCTGTAAAACTTTCTTTATAAAGGTCTTTCCGCCCACTTGGTCACTTGATTGACAACCCAAGAACACAAACCACCTCAGCGTGAAAGAGCAAATGTCTATTGAGTAACGTACCTGCTCCCAAACAAAAGATATTCAGATCTGGAAAGCTGCAAATAGCCACAGGAAGGCCTTTTATCAGACGAGGGTGGTAGCTTTTCTTGTCACGGGTTACTCCAAGGCCGATCTTCAATGTGTATACTGCACCATGGACTGCACGAAGCATTCAAGCGACGTGAGAAATACACCAATAAACAATCAATATTTGAAATGAGGTCGCAATCAGGCTATGGTTGGATGATTACAATACCATAAATTTGGAAGTTAGAAACAAATAATCCAGTCTGTTCGCAATTAATCAAAATTATTCACGAATAACAGGCAGCACATGCTGAGTGTTTTAACCGTAAAGTGCCAGTGAAACAAAGTTACCCGCCACAGCTCTTTTCTCCATTCTTTTGACAAGCAGCTCTCACACCTTCTACTCCTCACTGCAGTCTCGTCAAAATCTTCATCTAGTCCAATGGCCATCACGGCTACTCTAAGTGCGTTTATCTGCTCCACTTGATCTTTTATTATTGCTATGAGAGGAGTAACCACGATAATCGTTGAAACAGTTCCTGGATATGTGTAGAAAGACCTGAAAATTCAAACTCTTTCCGAAACCCCGGCATTGGGAGGATCATGAAAACATCTCTCCCAGCGACAAGATTCTCCAGGCAATCTACCTGCCCTTCGCGTAGCAAAGCAATGTTCAGAAACTTCTTCAGTATGTTGTTTACCACCATTTGGAACTTTGCGTAACACGTTTGACCTGTTCTGCAATGTTTCCTCTGATTGCACTTCTTATCAACCTTTGTGTTGACAGCAACTGTCAAAATTGACCAATCAGAGGGTATACCAGATTCTGGTACTCCGGAACGACCTTTTTGAAGAAAGTTTTACAGGCGTTCCTTCCCGCTGCCCGTCCTAAGCCACCCTCAGTTTTTCGCCGCTTTATTTTCGCCTTGCTCTGCCGGTACTCTCATGTTCTGTTTACTATCTGAACGCCTGGAACAGGCTACTTTACTTGTACATGGAAAATTTATTTGTCCAAGCAGAATGCAAGAAAGAAAATTGCAAAGATTTAGCTTTCCGTTGAGACTAAAATTATTGCAAGAAGAGAAATAGAATGTGAACAAGGTCGACAAAGGAAAGAAAGAGGGACTGCTCGCAGTCTAAAAAATAAGGTGAGGACTTTTGCTGGAGTTTGGGAACCCAACCCTGTTTCAGGTCAAAACCAATCTAATAATTATGCTACCCTATCTTGGATCCTATTCACACCTACGTGTAGTTTTAGTCCAACTTCATTTTTTCGTGTTTTCAAAGAAATAGATTTCTGACACCCGGTACTCAATGAATGAAATGGCTTTATAAGGCGATCAATAAATTGGCCCCATCCAGAGTGCATACAAGACATAGTCCCCCTCCCTTCCTAGACTTGCCACAAGTTGACCTCTCAAGTTTCACAGGGAAAAAAGCCAAGAAGAGCGAACTTTTTAGGCCGACTTGTCTTGCTTGAAGGGTTTTCATTTGTGTTTCGCACCAAAAATGGGAAGTGGCGTGAATTGCATTTGGAAGAAGAGCATCAGTTATTGCTTTTGCAATCAACCCCATGCTGGAATTTCAACCACAAGTCATGTTTCGTTGCTCATAATTACTTTTGATTGACCACTTTATCCCCGAGGGTCCCAAAGATCTACTCTGATTGGTCTAAGTGGAGCAACCCATTTTTGGGTTGCTAAAATTGGTGCCAATCAAGTATGAAAAGTCCTTCGTTCTGCACCATATTAAATAAGACGAAGGACTTTTTCGAAAGTCTACTCCCTGCACAGCATCAAAATTTTATTGTAATGTCCGAAAGCCCTTTACCCTTTATATGAAGTTTAAAAAGTTTACTAAAGAAATACCTGTTTGTGAAATTTTATCCCATGTACACTGTACACAAAGGACAGTCAAAGGACATCTGACTCACCTTTCTTTCCTTCTTTAACATAATCAGGGTCTATCAGTACAACGCCATCTGTCCACAAAAACAGTATTTATGTTTTAAAGAGCACCTAACACCAAAAATCTTTTTTCGCTAAAATAAATCTTTGCACCTGTTTGAAACACTTTGCGCCTTTTTTTTTTTACCAAATCTTGACTGTTATCTTGACTTTTCATAGACTGTAAAAGTTGCAAAATCTGGCCATTGTCTGTCCCACGACTGAGTCAGAAGGGACTTGGGTCTATTCTCAATTTGATGTCACAAACTGATTTATATTGCATTTAGTTTTTGTAAACATGCATGCAAAGCAGTTTGTGATGTCAAATCAAGAAAAGACCCAAGCCCCTTCTGACTTGGTCTGTACCAAATGATGCTTCATTTTTTGTATGTTTTGAAGCCTGCCATAAAAATGTTCAAAACTGGAAATAAAGGCGAAATGTTGTTGTGACAGGTGCAAAGATTTATTTTAGCAAAAAATATTTTGGTGTTAGGTACACTTTAAATTTATTTAGTTCTCTGGAAAGTTGGAACACAACAATAGCAATAACAGTGGAAAACAAAGGTAAAATTAACCACAAACAAGGCTCAAATTATTGAAAGCTTCAGGACTTGAATTTTCTTCAGGCTTCTCTACGCAATTGCATAAATTGCATTCACAACTGCTAGGATCAATCTTTGTTTGATTTCATTTCTGCAGTTCATATATAAGTTAATTCATATACATCATTCACACTCTTCTCTTTCACTGGAACATATGAACTCACAATTGACCTGCTCCCAATGTCAGTGGCTTCATAGCTCAGTTGGTTAGAGCATCGCACCGGTATCACGAGGTCACAGGTTGAAACCCCATTTAAGTCCTGAATTTTTTTCAGGCTTCTTTTCGCAATTGCATAAATTGCGTTCACAACTGTGAGGATCATGCTTCATTTGACTTCATTTCTGCAGTTCATATATGATTTAATTCACATACATCATTCACACTCTACTCTTTCACAGGAACATATGAACTCACAATTGACCTGCTCCCAACATCAGTGGCTTC
The DNA here is from genome assembly GCA_016490735.1 of Pachyseris speciosa. Lineage (NCBI taxonomy): Eukaryota > Metazoa > Cnidaria > Anthozoa > Scleractinia > Pachyseridae > Pachyseris > Pachyseris speciosa. The sequence continues at coordinate 31,607 of JAEMWC010001848.1, forward strand.
ATAGCTCAGTTGGTTAGAGCATTGCACCAGTATCGCGAGGTCACAGGTTCAAACCCTGTTGAAGTCCTGAAATTTCTTCAGGCCTCTCTTCGCAATTGCATAAATTGCATTCACAACTGCGAGGATCATTCTTTGTTTGATTTGGTGTTAACAATGTTAGAGAACAACTAGGGACATAATGAGCCCTGGCTGTGACCACCCCTGGTGTCCAACTTACGGCACATTTGCATTTAAATGAGCTTTCACTCATAAGCGATATGTGGGCAAACAAAGTTACTTACTTGCTTACTTACTTACTTAATAACATTATTCAAGAATGCAGCTGATTACAAACAAACTTATGTTACTGAAAAGTGGCAACTTACCAACTGGATCGACATGTTCAATGTGATCTACAAAATCTCGCTTTCCCAGGTAGGTTGTGATCTGCAAAGGAATTTAACAATTTATAAAATTATTTTTAACTGAATATTAATAATACAAAACTAAAATAATCACTACAACCAAGCTTAAATACTAGTCAGCCAGCTAGATGACAAAGCAAGGTTACGCAGATCTTGGCGAGTAGCTAAGATGGCCTGAGCTGTACCTCGTACATAAATATCTGCAAAATGGTATTTTATAATCTTATCACCAATAAGATCAGATCTTTTGACTTGGAGTGATTTTCAACCGTCTGAAAACCCAAACCAAAGTAATCACTCCAGCTGATCACAACAGACGCAAACAATGCCAGTGTTCCAGATAAGTGGGGGGTCTCGCTCAAAAACCCTACAAGGTCAGCTACATGACCCAACAATTTAATAGAAAATTTATAATGGTTTGGTGGGAGCAATGGAAGTTTGACCCGACAGAATTCCTTGTCGACACCCTGCCTTAAAATCTTATCTGGAACCCTGAATGTAATGAGCCAATCAGGTTTGAAGTAATTGCAAGTAACTGACACCAAGCAAAGGAAAATGCTTGCAAGCAAGTCACAATTTGTTTTGGTTTTGTTTCTCATTGGTTGAGGAAGTGGCACAAATTTTGCCAATCATTCACAAATCAACTACAGCAAAATCAAAGTAAAGAAATATTATTTTCAAACTCAACTGAAGACTGCTCTAGTTTCTTCATTATGTTGAGGTATTATGTAGTATAATGTTTGTTTGATTTTGTTTTTTGTTTTCCTGTGCACATTACCACTCTTCTTCTTGAAGAGAAAATGCAGCATACTAAATTTTGCAATTTGCTGTACTACCTTATTAAACTTTATTGAAAAATGTTTAAAGTGCACCAAACACCCAAATATTTTTTCGCTGAAATAAATATTTTCACCTGTTTGAAACATATTGCACCTTTGTTACCAAATCTTGGATAGTTATTTTGACTTTTCATAGCCTGTAAGTTACAAAATCTGGCCATCCTCTGTTCCAAAACCAAGGTAGTGAGCGAGGGGCTTGTGCCTCAATTTGATGTCACAAACTGATTTACATGGCATTAAGTCTTTGTAAACATGCATACAAATTAAGCAGCTTGTGACATCAAATCGAGAATAGATCCATGCCCCTTCTGACTCAGTTGTGGACCCAATGAACCTTCATGTTTTGTATGTTTTGAAGCCAATAAAAAGGTCAAAAACTGGAATAAAGGCGAAATGTTATTGGGACTGGTGCAGAGATTTATTTTAGCGAAAAATTATTTTGGTGTTAGGTACACTTGTACTACAATTGGTCAAATGCTTATTTAACTTAACAACATAATCATACACAGACATCGGGGAAGGAACACACGAACGACTGCTCAACTGAACTGCCACTTCCATTCACCTGCAGTTAGCCAATCATAGCTCCTCTTCTAATTCATAGAAAACAGGACTTCAACCCCCTGATGATGCATGTGAACCGTTTGGTGGAAATTACTCCACAGGTGTCAATTTCTATTCTTACGCAGTTCGTTATTAGCTATCTCTTATACAATAAATAGATACTAATTGGTTTCTTTGAAACAAAGGCTAACCGTCGGCGAACGAAGTGGCAGTTCAGTTGAGCAGACGTTGGTGGGGGAGAAAACACCAAAGATGTCTGCGTAAAATGCTACAATATAATGCACTTGGTGCATTTTTTTATTTTTTAACAATGCATTTCAAAATCATCATTTCACACAGCCAGGCACACCACTTCATTCACTTTGTTTACAAACTTGTCTGACCTACCTATCCCTTCAAGTAAGCCAAAATCTTATATCCTGTGGGATATAATTCATGGCCTCACTTGAAGTGCTTCAACCCTTGAAAAACAACCATTAGAACTTTGCTCTTTTTTACTCCTAAACTAATTAGACAGCTCTCTTAATTATGCTTTTATGCCCAAACAGGAAACAATGAACATGGCCAGCTGCCTCATAAGGTACAAGCAAACAAAATAGCTGCTGATTGGTTAAACCAAGAAAATTTGTTATATATTTTTAAAATGAAATTTTCTTCGAAAAAATGATGCAGGTCCTACATATTGTTGTAAATAAATAGTCAGGGCAAAAAATGACATCATTCCGATTTTCTTAATTCTAATTCATTTCGCATAAAAACAAAGTAAACAATAAAAAGGTTAGAACATTCACTTCAAAATGAATATTAATCCATGGATGTAAAAAATCGATTTGCTTTCGTGTACGTCTGGTACACTTCCCTTTGTATAATATCCTGGCGAAAGAACTTGAACGGAAAAATGTTCGTCAACAATTCGACACAATTTCGGGTCTAAGCGTAAAAACTGGTGCTGCAATTTATCAATAAGAAACTAATCTTATTCAACGCTAAAAACTGTGCTTAATGGCGTCTTTAAACGCGGCTAAAATAGTAAGCTTATAAACACGAGCAACGGTACAATAAATAATTATATGAGGAACAACCGGTAAAAATATTGCTCTTGGTTTATCATCAAATGCAGTTCAAATAACAGAATCTCGATTAAAAGAAGGAAAAAGAAAATATTAAAACTCTCACCTTGCCATTAGGCGATGTTTTCTTGAACACACTGCAAAACGAGGGTTGAAAATCATACGTAAGCTAAGGCTTAAATTTATAATTTATTATAAAAGACTTTTACCACTTAGTGAAAATCCTCAGGGTTGTCATAAATGTTGTAGAATTCCTATTCTAGTAGAGAAAACGCAACAGGCCATGCTGTACGGCGATTATTCGTATTTCCGCAAAAAGCAAAACTCCGATCTACGATAACACGAAAACATTCAGTTTACACCTTTACGCCTACGATAACAAGACAAGTTATCATTTTTTCGGTTCGCTTACCGAGTCCCAGTTTTCTTCGAATCACTGTTCTCCATGTCTAGCACAATCAGCAACCACCATGAAGATTAACTCTGTCTAAAATAGCAAACGCTTTTTACTGCGAAAGACAAATTGCACTGGCTGAAACTCAGCTTGTACACAACACGGTCCTTCGCTCGGCGCACTGGAAAAATCAATGATTTCCCGTCAAAATTCAGGCACACACAACAAATGTTGATGTATCACATAAGAAAGAATGCTAGACGAACAGAGGCTGGAAAGTACCGTTTCCACATCGATCCGAGGGCAATTTTTTGTGCACAAAAATCCTCAAAACTTCGATTTAGCAGCGCACCCTTTTGGGGACCAGAGCCTTGCGCATGCGTTCTGGCACAACAAGGCTGTCATGACGTCACAAGAGTCAATTCAGCTAGAAAACTCAGGCAGGTGTAAAAATGTTCATATCTGTTGCCTTTGTTATTCTCATTTCTAAATAATTTAAGAACATTTAAATCCGCTTTTCCTAAATGCCGAACTAGAGCAGAAATGTTATTAAAAATTGAATCCGGCTTGTGGGAATCGCTAAACCATTCAAGTGAGCGAAGCTTCAAGGTTTTTGTGGGTTCAAGAAGTTGGTGAGCATATGTTAGTCTCATCTCACTGTGGCCTAGCAATGAATTCTTTTCGATTCGAGAGCAAGCGATTACTCGAGCTAACTGAGCTTATAGTTATCGAAATTAATTGTACCGTATAATACATCCCCCGATACCTCGCGACAAATGGTCGGATCAACTGCCCGCAGGACAAATTTTTCACGATAACTTTGGAGCTGAAAACCCAACTAGATTGCCGCCCACACATAATTGCTTCGACTGCGTTCGAGTCAAAATTGACAAATGCGCCCCTTAGCGGATAAAAAAATTCTCCGTGCATAAGTGGTTTTTCTGTCTCTGTCTGGGTGTATACTTTGAAAAGCTCAAATTAATTTTTCCACACTAATGTATATTTATCAGACATCTCACCACCAGCAAAGAGTTAAACAGGGCATTCCTAATGACCCTTAATGATTGAAAGTTCTGCTATTTGCACATTTCATTTCGACAGTTCAATAGCATTTTTGTCTTGTTTTAGTCGAAGAAACATTTCTGATTAGAAATAGTCTTTATTAATTTGAAGTCGTCTTTGGTTGCAGTTTTCTAAGCCGATTATTCCAGCCATTCCCATAGACAAGCCGATATTAAATGCAGCCAAGCGTTGAATTTGTTAAAACAGTGTCCTGTTGAGACAAGGAACTATTTAGCAGGTCTTTTCTCCGTTGTTTTGTACATCAGGTTCTAATACTTGTTGTGGGTAAAATCCTAAATGTGTGACCATTCAAATGAAAGCAACTTCCCTTGTTGCTGTTTATTGTGCTGTATAAGGTGGTTCTAACTTTTGAGCCTGCGGAAGAAATCATAATGTGTGCCATTTAACAATTTACCTCAATATCAGCGTCAAAGAAAATGTTACTAATTTCAGAGCGCGAGCTGAAAACAGGCATTGCGACAACGGCAAATTAGCCAATAAGATTGCGAGATTACTAGCAGTTGTGGTAAAAAATGAAAGCTACTGAGCAGCGCTTTCATTTGGTGCTGTTTGTTATGCTGTACAAGGTGGTTCTAACTTTTGAGTCTGTGAACTAAATCCTAAAGTATGGCCATTCAAATGAAAGCTAGTGAGTAGAACTTTCTTGCAGTGTTGTTTTTCATTATGCTGTACAAGGTGATTCCAGCTTTGGATTCCTTAAGACCTCATAGTTCTATTTAAACAAAAGGTATTGATCATTTACATTGCCAAGAGCTATGAAGCTTGTTGACACTGTATTTTCTTTTATACTGAATATTGGTAGTATTTTGATCTGACCTAAGGTAAGGCAAATATTAATATTTCAAGGTTGACATCTCTTTAGAAAGTCGCACTTAAAAAGCAATTTTCTTTGACCACGTTTTTTAGTAGAATTAAATAGTTAACTCTTGTCTACGGAAAAGGTTGCGCTGCTAATATGTTAATACTGAACCGTTAGTATTATCAGTAGAATCTAAAAACTATGATGTCCATCAGTGAAAAAAGTTGATACGGAGACAAATAACGTTTGCAAGTACTTTCGAAAATTCTGTTTAATCTTTAATTGCCACCTACACGAAAACTTCAGTTCTAAAGAGCAACTTGATTTTCCTCCCTCAACCCCCCTCCCCCCCCCCCCCCCCCAACCAACGAATCAGAGAAATTAATCTATTGCGTCTGCCTTATCGCCGTAATTTGTGCTTTCTGTTCTGTCCGCCCCAATCAAATGAGTCTTCCCAGCTCCAGGCTTTCGCTACGCTAACGACGAGAAAAGTCTACACACAAGTAGAGAGAGTAGTCAGAACAGTTGACTTTATATGTTATGAAAATTAGGCTTTGATCATCTTTGTGTTCATAGTAGCACCATTACATTGCCGTTAGCAGCTCTTAAGCTCGTCAAATGTATTAAGGCTTTCATACGCGTTAAAATTGAGTGTTATAAGCTAAGATTGTTTTGTGGGTTTTATTATTTGCATTTTGATTTTGTTTTTCGAATTTGCTACAGTTAAGTCTGCTATATAGGCAGATAAATAGTTTTATTAAGCTTAATAATATACATGAAAAAATTTCTCGATTCTGATTGGCTAAGAGAAATGCAGTATGCAGAAAAAAGGCAATTCAGTGCAGGAAAAAGGTAATTCAGCGCAAAAAGAGGTAAACAACAGACGATTCTGATTGGTTAATTAACAAAGGAACTGAAATTGAGCCAATCAAACGCAGCCTTTGAATGGCGCAAAGTCTGAAGAGCTGCTGGCTTTTTGAGCAGGTTTTCTTTCTTCGTGACCGCAATAACAGCAGAGAAGCTGCAAAACAGCTCTAAAAAGGAGAAACGGCTGCGAAAAGCAAGACAAACAAGGCGAAGATAACTAAATAAATCCTTATGCGACCATTGCACCATTATTGTTATTATTATTATTATTATTATTATTATTATCCCCTTCATTGTGAACCAACAGATATATTTGTGACAAAATTTTTAAAAACACGTTCTAGAGCTTTCACTTTTATCACGGCGATGATCTTTTAGGCAAATGAATATTCCGGAAACAGCAATTAACTTATTTCGAGCAGAATGTTGTTTTTGGAGGCGTCTGTTTCGAAAGACACTGATTTGCTGAGACTTTGAAGATTATAACGGGCCAAAAGTTTTTGGAAACGGCCATTTTCAGAAGACACTGGATACATTTTGACACGTGTATAAGCAGCCTCGATTGATATCAAAATCAAATTGGGTGGAATCAGTTATTTCAACTGTTTGAATTGCGTCAGATACAAATATATGTTCGCCATGAAAAAAGCCCTTGGAAATTTAGTAGGAATCAGTCATGAGGCCTTCCAAAGGGTAGAAGCGACAAGCGACATGGCTCCGAAAACAGGCGACAATCTTCTCCCAAAACACCGACGACCGACAGAAATTAGCAGAACACTCGCAACAGTTTGCGATAGCGACAATTCAATTTTCATTAATCTTTGTTTTCGTTCCGACAGCGACATTTGTCCCTAACGAAACAAGCGACAGATAGAGTCGTAAACGAGAGACAAAGCGACACCAGACCACCCCTTGGAAGGCCTCAGTCATTACATACTGATGAAGATTTTAAGTTTTAAAAAGCTTTTCATTTTCAGAGAAATATATTTGGGTTTTGGCTACAAAGAAACCTAGACCAATTAGAATTTTCGGGAAAGCAGCTGTAAGTCGAAAAGTCGTCAAATATTCAGCTACAGATCAAATTCACTGTTTTTTTTTACTACATATGTCAGCCTTAGAAGGCCGCATAGCGATGCCTTCGCTTGGGGAAAATAAGCTAAGGAAGTTTTACCTCCTTATAGGTCTGAAGATGCCGGTATGATGATGAAAAAACCATTGACGAAGGGGGTTTGTATTATGCATATATAATCACAATAAAAATAGCTTATGGCGCAATTAAGAAAGGTGTCGTCAAGATGGCATCAAAGTCCAATGTAATGCGTAAGAGCAGTTGAAGTCTTTTTTTCAGATTATGCGGCCATTAATTTCACGCGCGAAATTTTTTTCTCACCCGGCACAGGAAAACAGTTGAACGACTCAGGTCAAACCAGGTTTCAGAAAAAGTAGCCTTAAATCGTTAAAAGATTAATCCAAAACGAAGTGTGTGTTCCCAAAAAACAGTAATGAATTGAGAATTTTAGCCGTTCTGATTTATTATTGAAGAATGGCTGAACATAGCTCACTCCAGTTGAAAGGCTAAAAAGTACTTCTTTGTATGTTGTAAATGGTGTGGAAATCATTTTGTTTTTCGTATAAATTTTTAAAGAAGCTGATGTTGGAACGGCATCTCTAATGATAGGAAAATTGCACAAAGGTTTTTTTTGTCGAAACGCCAAGAATAACATTGAACTAAGACCATTTGCTAATTTGACAGGTTATATTGCGCATCTGACATTGTAAATATATCTATATTCTATGTTTGAAATCTGTCGTTTAAACAGTGGGATGAATCAATTATATATATTGCTCTTGAGAGCCTATTACTTGCACACAAACAGAACTTATTTGCATTTTAATTTTTCTTTGCTCGATCTGATCTGTTTGGTCGTGGAATAACAGTCATTTAGTTGAAAGCAGTCTATCGATAGTCAAATCGCACTGCAAGTTTAAAGAAGAGATTGAAATGTTAAAAAAAAAATGTTTTGAAACACCACCAGACAATTGACACCTCCCAAAGGGCACTCCAGGTTGGTATTGTTTTGGTGTCCATCTACTAATTTCTAACTTCAAATTCCAATTTTAAACCTTCGATTAAATCTTTAATAATTCCTATTTCCCTAACTAGTTAACTAATCGTTTGAGAAAAATTATCTCTTCCCAAATATACCCAAAAATCACCAAAAAATTCACAAAATATCCCACAACATAGCTTCGTTTAATGAGCATAGGGATTTGTGATTGCTTTCGGAAACGCCAACGAGATATTAACCATGTTAAGCGACGAAAAAGCGGTGTTCAGGTGTACCCCACCTTACTATAAACCTGAAAAGCGCTGTTGAACCGCTGGGAAACTTCGCCATACAAATGTATCACCATCACCATCACCATCACCATCACCATCACCATCACCATCACCATCACCATCACCATCACCATCACATCATCATCATCATCATCATCATCATCATCATCATCATCATCATCATCATCATCATCATCATCATCATCATCATCATCATCATCATTTAACCGTATTGGACACCACTATTATTATTATTTTACCTTTGACACCACTTTAGATATAGACATGCCATACACTTCGTTCCTCTCTCGTAACTGTCCGTGCCACCATTCGTAATTTCATTAGTTTCTTTTAAGGTGGCTCCTATCAGTTTCCAGCATTTTCAAGCACTACCTTTTTGGTGGATCATTACAACCAATCTTTATAAGTTTTTACCTTTAAATTGGTATCAAAGAAATGCCCAATCATTGGTCAACAAGTTATGAAACTTTTTTTTCACATATCAGGTTACCATAGCAACACTATAGCCTGTTAAAAACACCCCTTATTTTAGCTTTAAACAAAAATAATTTTAAAAAAACAGCTCGGTGACCCCCATTTTTTATTATTGAAAGGTAATAAACGTGTCGAGAACTTACTTTTTGCAGCTAAAACTCCTTATCAAACAGGGATGGCACTGAGAATACAGAAAATTATCACTAAAGCTGAAACGTCTCGATGATTGACAAAATACTCCTGACTAGTGCCATAAGAACTGTATAGGGAAAACGCTAACGAGAATGTTCATTTTAATATTGTGGCTCTAAGGGTTCAGTAATTGTGATGAAAAACGTAGAGTTGTAATCAGAGGTAAAATTTTTTCCATTCGACAGAATGTCCAGTTTTATTTTAGCATTCCTGGATCATGGAAGAAAGAAAACGAACTTGCGAAGTATTCTCAATTGTTTCTTTAACCTTTTTTTTCTGAATTTTCTTCTTCCATTTGTTTCTTTTTGTGTTGTAAATTTTTTTCCTTTCATGGATTTTTCAGTTGATCGCTCTCACGACAGCGGTAACACAACAGCCCCCCCCCCCCCCCCCCAGCAACTCTCCGGGCCTGTGCAATATTGCAACACCAGGGTATGCACAGCTTACCACCCTGTAAGAGCCATGTAATTGGTCTCGATTCGGCCTCACTCTCGTGCGCAGGAAATTCCTTTTCAAGCTGAAAAGAGGTTAAGGGCCCATTGAAGTATCTCGTTGCTAAGGTACACGGTTGCTAACCAAGTGCAATTTCACTTCCGGTCAGCCCAAATTTTTTCGCGCGCTTTCTTCGGCGTCGGCCGGTCGCTGGCTCGTTCAAGTCGCCGGTAACCTTTTTTTGCTTCGTTGCAACAAACACAAGATCGAAAAACTTTTGTTTACATTTTTATTAATTGATTTTCAGGGGCACTCAACGAGCCAAATCAACCAAAAGCTGTGGAAAGGCATTTTTAAGTACCTTACGGTGTTTGTTAGCTAGAAAAATTTCATCTGTTCGGACTCCTTAGCTGAAGTTTTAATTGCCCGAAAATGTTAGGGAACAAAATCTTCCTTTGAGAAAATTCAAGCTGAAATGAACTTTCCACGAACTTTCTAGGGAATAATTTTCTTTCCGAAAATGTTAGCTGACGTTTTTAACTGCCAAAAACAGCAATTATGACCTTTCCGAAAACCTCAGGGGCCATTATTTCCCCATTGCGAATCTTTTGGGCCGAGTGCACTCTTTAATCGACACCGAAAGCCCAAGGCGAACTACCCTCCACCGAAAAGATATCTACCGAAACTTGTCGTTGGGTGCCCCTGAATTTTCTGCTTTCCGTTTACAACATGAGTCGTACCTTTATTTTTGAAACTTGAGTGTTCTGCTTGATCCACGTGATCCACGTACGGACGTAAACAGAAAGCCGCAGCGATGGTTGCATGTCGATGGGGAAATCTCGAAAAGGTGACAGTAAAAGATTTCCAGTGTCAGGTTGGAAATCGAAATCTCAAAGATGCGGAGACACAAACTGAAATTAGTACTGCGCTATCATCACCTGCAAACTTCAAAAGAAACTCTGTGTCCGCAGCCTTTTTGACCGCTCCGATCTTGCGATAAAACTGTGCGATCCTGTGAACCTGTGTCCGTGAACTGTCCTTCCGAACCTGAGAAATTCCATTGTTTAAATATAACACAAATAAACGAAGCTCTCCCAAGACAGCATGGAGCAAAAGACGGTGAGCATCCTTGAAAGCAGCTCTAGATCACAAGAATTTCATTCTTACATCAAAAATTAATGCTAACCACTTTAACCACTCGATAGAATGCCTGACTGATAATGGTGAGCTCGAAACTTGGGATGGACAACTTCTCCTTACAACATCAGCCTCGCTTGAGAACCTAGTTAACAGTAATTTAAGTCATCTACAACACCGTGACTGTGAAAAAGAAACTGAATTCGAATTTTGTTCGATAAAACAAAACACAGATGTGACTGGCCACAATGCTGAGGCACCAGGCCGCTGAAAATTCGCTCGCCACTTCCGGTGCCGCGAAAAAATTGACTTTTCTCCCCGAGAGATAATTGTAGTTGCTGGATTTTAAAACAATTCGAAAGAACATCATATTTTCTTGGAATTCAAGCATGGGTTTTGCGACAAAATGAAAAACAAAAAAATTATGCTCAAAAGAGTGGTCAAAGAAGCACATTTTCCATTCTGGTTTTTTTATTTTTTATCATAAGCCAAAACGCATGCTTAAATTTCTTCAAAACGACTTTTGTATTGTTACTGTACAGAAAATGAGGGTAAAAGGTTTAAGCCATTTAGTTAAAATGCATTTTTCTGTTTCTGGTCACGTGACATTGGGCGTGGTCCGATGACGTCATGTACTGGCCAATATTTGCCCCCTATGGGCATTGTCCAAATTTGGTCCAATTGAAGCATACATCTGCAGAGTTATAGCAAATTGATTTTTCCCTAGCAACGGCATCAAAAGATACTTTAATGGGCCCTTAACAACACCAAAACGACTTATGTTTTGTTTGCGAACAAAGCCGTGTGATAATCATAGGTTGCAGGGCATAGTGACTGTAAAACAAAAGCTTGATTAACTTCGCATGAATAACAATGACAATTTACAACATTCCGACACTATTCAACTGTATTCAACTGTTGTCAACGAAAAGAAAACAATACTGAAACATTCAGATGAGAAAAGAGTAACTCGCTTACCGTCTTCTAAAGCAAGATGTTTATAACTGTAAGATTTGGAGGTAAGGATTTATCAGTTTTAACAAAGATCTCGTCGTGAAACAGAAATCAACATTTGAAATTGACTCCGTGACATTGCTAGGTACGGTCAATTTCATGTTTACGTGATAGTTTCTCACACAATCTCACGAGATAAAAATTTGCTCTTTTTCTTCCCTTATTTAGATTGCCAAGAGGCCCTTTTTAACCCCAACTGTATGACAAAAGTTCTTCTTGAGGACATAAAAAAGAGATGTCGCCTGGACAAGGAAGGTTTGTCAAGTTTGTTTGTTTCGTGTTTGTTCCTGTATCACGTTCTTTGTATCGATGTCTAAGTGTTTGCTCGGTGCTTTATGTCGCTAATATGTTTGTTTCTCAGAGATTGTTGACTTGTCTGATGAATCGGGGAATCTTAAAAATCTTTTGGAACATAAAAGTGAAAATGCGACGGGTCTGCTCAAGGCTAGGCACTCGTTCATTCTCATAAAAGTTCACAGTAAGTGTTCATCTGTTTCCCCTACTTTAAGCTTATTAATACTGACAAGGTATTACAGTTTCCCCAGTTTACACTGTTGTTGTCAGGCAAAACGTTGTCACTATATGAACGGTGTGATACAAATTATTTTTACTGCAGTGTTAAGATGAACGGTACCCTGTAAAGTATAAAGTCTGTCTAGAACTGATTTTGCGGTAGTGTCTGGACTTTCCACCTTCTTGCAATCAAACCACTTAGGGACTGGTCATTATTTATCGGGAGGGGGGGCTGGTGCAATGTAAAATATGCCTGCTTGATTTTTGCTGACCCCCCCTTTTACTTTAACATGATTTTTGCTGACCCCCCCCCCCCCCATGTCCTCCGGTATGCATGAAACAAAAGTATGTACTTTATTAAGTCACCATGTCCAACTGATAGGCATTCTATTTAAAGCTACCTTAAATTTGGATTCGAGTTGCTCTTCGCCCAGACCGTGTGTAGACAATTGTCGTATTGACATTAAAGTTCTCGGTGCTCTTAATCATTTCATCTTCTTCAGTCGACTCCTCTTCCTCTTCAGAGCTTGAAATACCAATCTCTGCAAGGACACAGTCTTCATCCTCTGAGTCGTCTTCTGATTCACTACTGAGTGAATCGCTCTTCCCATCGTCCTCTCTCTCAATGCGTTTAGCAAGTTCTTGGATGATATTTTCTTTAATTGCTTCCAACTTTGCCTTTTTTGTTCCATATTTTCGAAGGTTATGGTGTGCTATGTACTTATCTAACTCGAAAACTTTCAATTGTGAATTTTTTAATTTTTTAAACAATTTTTAAAAATTTTTTAAAATTTTTAAAAAATTTTTAAACAAAAACTAGTGAGCAGCACACAGCAACAGATCTTGTCAATGTTTTTTAATATAATTTATCCGACCGGTTTCGTCTGATCAGACAGACTTCATCAGGGATTTAACAAGATTACAAATTGAACTACTTTTATACTTAACATTTACAGTATAAAGCACGTTCAAAGTAGGGTGTGAACAGCAAAAAACACCCACAAACAAATACGCACAGGATACAACGTAAATCCTGCGTTACAAAATGTGCAATAGTTAATTTTGGGGGTCACGATTTAACGATTTAAAGTTAGAGAAGACATCAAATATGTTCCAATATGCCCCCCATGTGAATGTAAAAACCAAAAAGCGTTCTCAGAAAGAGAACCGAAGGAAAGCCAAAAGAAGGAAAGTTTCGAGAAAAGCTGCCAACATACAGAAAGTGCGAGAGTTTATTTCGAATGCTTCTGCATCTGAAGTAATTCAAATCCAAAACCTAAAATTGGAAGCTCTATCTACATTATCATTGTGTCAAGTAAAATATCTACAACTTATGTATGAAGATAGACAACTATCTACTGAAGCTGTAAACTTGATTGGTGAATATGTAGACAATTTTCCAAGAAAAGAAAACACTAACCTAGAACCAGATAATGCCCATGATGATGACAGTAATAATGATGATGATGATGATGATGATGATGATAAAGACAACAATGATATTGATGATGATGCAGACAGTGATGACAATGGTGATGATGACAACAATGGTAATGGTGATGATGACAATGATGATGATTATTAAATGTTGAGGACAACAACAATGATGATGATGGTGTTGGTTACGTTTACAGTAGAAATAAGATCAATGTTGTAAGATACTGATTTATAAGTGTTAATAAAAGTTGTTGTTTAAAGCGATTTTAATAGGCTGTATTTGTTGATGGCATCCAGATGCAGCTTTTAACATTTTTGCTGGCAAAACGTTTGCATATTTTTTAATGGCCCCCCCCTTTAAGCCACGCATAAAAAATGGTGGCCCACCCCCTATTTGCACCAGCCCCCCCCTCCCGATAAATAATGACCAGTCCCTTATGTCTGTGTTCACAGTGTATCAAACGTTTAATAATTATACCAAGCCCGGATTCAGACCAGATTCTTTCATCTTAGGAAATCAGTCATGGCACTTTAAGAAAAAATGTTTACACCTTGTGACAGATATTGCAGGGAGCCCCTCATGAACTGTCTTGTAGTCTAATGTTACAGACTGTCAGAATATTTACGACCCCACATCTTACCTTAAGGTGGCTCGATTGGATTTTTCAGTAGTGACACCTTCCAACTTTAAATATAAATCATGGCGCACTAAAACATAATTCAGGAGATTGATATCCACACTCTTGCTAGGGATAGACAAAAGTTGTGGGTGAGGTGTATTTTATCGAGATCGAAGTTACCATAGCAACACAATGACATCATCATTGTTTTTACTCACAGTCGATTTTCTTGAAATCTAGAGGTTTTCTTTCTAAACTGTCTTCTGTACTTGCAGTTTAGATAGTTTCCCTGATGTGTAGCGAGTTTAAACAAATTCTATGAGAGTGATTTCGAGAAATTTTCAGCTGAAGTTTTCGACTGTTAAGATCAAACAAATCTAATCAAGGCACTCTACATAATTTCGCCGGACTTATGGGAAGCGCATTTAGAGCACATGTTATTTTTATACATATGAACCACATTTCCTGAAAAGTAGAACAAAATCGCTTCATTTGATTTCAAAAAAATACGAACTTGAATAAAGTGGCTATTTTGCTTTTTTGTCAAAACTTGGCTATGTTTTTACACTGTGGCGAATATTAAGAAAAGTAGTCGATGAATTTCTTTTAAACTCGGTGATCCTATAGTTAAATTATTGTTTTCAAAGACCTCTCATTCTCAAGGTAATTGAAATAACGTAAGGTGGTCAAACATTGAAATCAAATCACTCAAATTATGCTTTCACAAATTCCGGCACCTGCTAATTATTTTTGTTGGTCGCTTGTTTGTCTCATTATGCGTGTCCATTGTTAAGAATTTTCATACTAGCATGAATTCCAATGCACCATACATTTCCGACAACGCCCCATTGCCTTCAGTGGAATGAAGTCAATTATTCTAATCTGTAGATCAGTGTTATCTATAAAATAACAGTAGCACTGTAGCCATCAGTCACACTCGCGTTGGGAAGTATTGTAATGCTCCGAACCAAGTAGGACAGAGTAGGTCTTGGCATAGCTGGTTCAGAGCTTTACAGTATGACACTGAACTTTGTTCTTCTCAATCCTCAAATAGGGTATCATTTTTGCCCATGTTGGCATAGTGTTCCCTGTGTGATCCTTAGATAGGGTGCCTAAATTGTATCAGCTAAACGAAATAGCTGTGCGTATAGGGTGCCCATGTTTGGGTTTAGGCCTTAAATAAGGTATCAATAATAATTTTAGTTTGCTTTATCCTTAAATAGGGTCAGGGTTTGAAACCTTTCGTAGCACACACCTGTCTGAAATTTATGGGAGTACCCATCCTGGGACCCTCAGTCAATCATCTGAGTCCTTTCTGCTCAAAGAGGAGCATAGGGCCAACAGCCATATCATTTGCCTGTTGGTTTCAGTAGCCAACTAACACTTTTCCAGGTACAGGTGTACACCTGCCAACTTTTTCTGAGTCAAATGCGTGAGGTTATCGTCTACTCATGACCGGAATTTCCAAAATTGTGCCAGTGACTTCCAAGGATTTCTCAAAGACTACTGAACATGTCTGAAGACGTTCTGATGACTTCCAAACATTTTCGAAGCTATTTGAGTTTATTTCCATTCCCTCGAATGCAAACTGAAACACGACATTTTAGCGCATTCTGATACAGCAAGGACTCAAACTCAACATTAAGCGCTGTTTGTTGGAACATTTACGGGGAAAATTGAATTGAGTTTTTGTTGTTAATGTGTTAAAGGATAATTCATCCAGATTTCTAAGTCAGGTGTGAGAAATTGTCCTGAATGCGTGAGATCAACGTCTTTGGTCCGCAGGTGTGACACACGCATAATGTGTGAGAGTTGGCAGGTATACAGGTGGTCAGCCCATTGCCAACCTCTGAACAACCCATAGATGTACTGTATGATAGGACAGACCAAAACACAAGGAACCACATCCCCTACCCTCTGTAAACAGTCTGCTGGTTCATTTACATCCCATTTGAATATTAAGTGTGGAAGTGAAGGAGACTAGTGCAGTGGCTTAATGTCACTTCCCAATGATGTGATCGGCCACATACATCTAGCATGATTGTATTGTAATGTTTTTGTGTGGCCAAATAAATAAATAAATAAATAAATAAATAAATAAATAAATAAATAAATAAATAAATAAATAAATAAATAAATAAATAAAATAAATGATCTTACCAGTCTGGGGTTTGAACCCATGATCTTTATTTCAGCAGTCTTAAAAGCACCAATAGTCCATTTTACAGTTGTGCATTCAGTGACCTGGCCTTTGAGTGGAAGCAAGGCTGGAGGTGACCTTGTTTTGATACAAACATCACTGTCTTTTCATGCAAATGTGGACTAGTTAGCATAAGAATAATATGATTTACACGAGAAAAACAGTGAGGTCTGTATCAAAACAAGGTCACCGCCAGCCTTGTTTCCATTCATAGGCCAGATCATGCAGAGGTAAAATGAGCTGTTGTGCCAACTGGGTGCACCCTTAAAAATTATGATAGCATTTAACTCCTAGCTGCATGTGTTCCTCATTGCCCATCTTTTGCATAGGGATTGAAAAGGATTGAGGAGTTGAGTTGTGAGTGTTTAAAAAAAGACTACTTTTTTAGTGTGACTGATTGCTGTTTCTTTTTACCATGATTTGAAGAAAAAGAAGGAGAGGAAGTGTTCTCGTACACACCATTGCTGAATGATATCAGGACAATAACATCAACATTTCTGCGTAAGTTTTTGCTTGTCCCCCAGTTCCAATTTCCAATTGAATGAGAACTGCTGTCATAAAAAAAAACTGATTAACTTAGTTGCAGTGATTCATACAATGAAATTGTAAGTGTACAAAAAGAAATTTTAAGTGTATGTATAGGTTAAGTGTAGGTTTTTAGATGCACATGTAAGGCACATTTGATCATATCCAAATGCTAATTTGCACCAAGCAAGCAATAAATTATTATTATTATTAACATTGTTGTTGTTGTTGTTGTTTTTTTTGGCGGGGGGGGGGGATGGGTGGATGAAGGAGTACTATGCCAAGTATAGAGTAGCACTTCCTTATAAAAGCTTTATGGGTATGTTTGACCTTAAGGTAATTCCTCTGCAATAAAAGTGACAATAGGTTTTGGGTTTCTTTTGGTGGGGGGGGGGGGGGGGGGGGGGGGGGGGGGGGGGGGAGGGGGGAGGAGGGGGGGGGTAATGGGTGAATGAAGGAGTACTAAGCCAAGGGTAAAGTAGCATGACCTTATAAAAGCTGTGTATGTACATTTCACGTTCAAGGGTATGGTTTTATGGTTTTTAAACTCTTAAAGTTTAAAGTTGGTGTAGATTTTCACCACATCATCTGACCTCGGCTATGATGGTTTTGGGGAAGAACTATGAAAGGGAAAAAGTTACTTATCTCTTTGTGTCATCAAGCAAACAGGAACCAAAAGCTCAGCTATTAACTCTCAACTCTAAAGCTCAGTTTGCCAGTGCTGCACCATGCACGTAAAAATGAACCTTTATGAGCCAAGCAGGTCTGAAAATGAGTATGGAAGAACGTACATATTTTAGACTGGCATAGTGATAGGGTGTGCGCGACCAGTCAGCAAACCCCTAACAGTTATTCTGAGGATAGGTCCCAGGGTTACCATTTAATAGTTACTTTTCACATGCTACAAATATCAATATTTTCCTTTGTAGAACATCTAACCAGGCCACAAAGCAGTCAAAGTAGTGTTTCTCCTCCAAGTCGCCAAGCCAGAAGGAAGTCAAGTGCCGGCTGGGCAAAGGCAAGGACAACTCTTGCACTGAGTGGGGAACTCAAAAAGAGAGCCAGGACCAAAAAATCTTAAAGATCGCAATAACATTTATATATATCATTAGTATAACAAAATAATGATCAGGCTAGCAGAAGAAACTGTGGGGCGGGGGGGGGGGGGGAGGGGGGTACTAAAAAATTTTAATATGGGGAGGCTCCGCCCTGAGATCCGACCCCTTACCCTTTTATATACCATTTTTTCATTGATAAATAGTACCCCTTTCGTATACCTAAAACAGGAAGTCTTCTTGTCATTTTCATGTAGCGTTCTAATATATTAAAACAGTACGGTCATAAGGTATGTGTGTTTGAAATATTTTAATGAAAGGCCCTTTTAAATGCCTAAATGACAGATTTCCCTATCCTTTCTTATACTTCGACTTGTGAAATCCCTACCCTTTCATATACCTGAAGTGTGAAA
>JAEMWC010001848.1:55000-88427 GCA_016490735.1 Pachyseris speciosa
TATGGTTTTGCTTTGGTTTTGCATTGCTTCGCTCTGTGATTGGCCAGGAAAACTCGTGCCACTTTCTCAACCAATGACAAGCAAAACCAAAACCAATTGTGATTTGCACGCGCGTATTTTCCCGCGCTTTACGCCGGCTACATGTAATTGCTTCGTATTCTGATTGGCTCATTGCAGTACTTACTTCTGTTGTGATTGGTCAGAGTAATTGCTTTGGTTTTGGTTTTACGACACTCAATTGAAAAGCGCTCTAAGGGGATTCGCCGATTCTGGATTTGAAGAGCGCCCGTCCTCACTGGGGTTTCTCTCATCACTTTCTGGGTGCTTCATTTTGAGACAATTGCAAATAGAGCAAAGACCTCTGCGGGATAGTAGAGTTCAGTTCAAAAAGCCTTAATTTCACCTCGTATAAAACTGAGGCAATTAAACACAAATTACCAATGTCCTGATTTCAATCCGTCCTGGGTGCAATTCGTTTCAAGGAAAGAAAAAAAAAAAAAAAAAAAAAAAAAAAAGAATTTCACCAAGCAAAAATTCTGTCTGCCTTCAAATCTCATTGTCACAGTTCAAAGGGAATGGCGTTTCGATCGGTATAAACTCGTTAGTATTTGTGGTAACTAATATGTTGGCACGGGCTGAAACATTGTGCAATAACCTTGTTTCTTGCTGAGCACACGCTACAAGTCACGTAGGTAAGCTACCCTTAAGCCCGTTCCAAAGCACGTCAGCAATTTTGTGGCGGGGAAAAAATTTCCGGTTTGATGAACTCTCAACTATAAAAGGAACTTGGAAAGAATAAATCCCACTTCCTTTAGATTGACATTTTGTTGGATTAAATAGTTTTCCCCGTTTTTGCAATTCCGGCATGTCGTAACATACGGGATTTTGGAAGAGCAGCATTTAGCAACATCGTTCTGATTATATAGGCCTTTGTTTGCTAGTCAGTCCATTTTTCGGTTTACGCTGAACTTTGAAAGAAAAAAATGGCGGGGGAGGGGGGGGGGGGGGGTGAAGAAGCGAAAAATCAGATGGAGCCAAAGTTAACGTAGTTTTCGTCCTGGTAAGAGGACGTTGAGAGACTTGAGGAGGATTTCTTAATGCAAACACAAAAGCGCTGTCTTAACCACCACCAGTCACCCAGTCGTTAATCAAGAAGAGATGTCACTTTTCTGGAAATTTATTTACATAAACAAAATATTTGCGGGAACCACTGTTCCGGAAAATATTTCGGTGGTCTTTGTGGGATTTCTGAAACGCTTACGCCAAGTGGAAAAGGCATAACCACAAGGATAACTGGATTCCCGGGTAGCATGTTCTTAATCCTTTAAGCTTGGCTAGATCTCTATTAGGTAAAAGTTTTGGCTTCAGTCAACCTTATACTGGAACTTGGGGTGATTTAATACCTTGTTATGCAGGAGATGTCCTCGAACAAATACAGCCGTACTTGAGCCAGACTGAACGTGGGACCTTTAAGGCGGGTTTAAACCATTTTTAATCCACTGGAGAAAGGCTACGCCCGAAACATCTGGATCTATCTTAAAATTTTAGCACTTTTGTTAACTAGAAAACAAATTTCAACTGGAATTTGTCTGTCACCCAATAACACAGCCACTTGTAATCGGTTCCACGTCCCAGGCGGCCGGTATAAGGGGCCGGCCATTTAACTCTTTCTAGCAACATGGTGGGCAGGATATTTTTTTCCCTACGTGCTGTAATTTTTTTCTATGACATTTGTGCTGCATGCATTTTTTCTTCCGACAAGTGCTTGCAGGAATTTTTTTTTCAAAATCACCCACCCCCCACCCCCCCTCCCAGAGTTAAATGGTCGGCCCCTAAGAAGCTGCTCATTTTCTATCTCCTGACAGAAGGGCGAGAGGAAGTGGTCAGGATGTAAAACTTCGACCACAGGTGATCATTTGAGGTAGCCTGCCAGCTAGCTTAAAACAGTGTTAAAACAGTAACTCTTGTTGGCCTTGTTTGTTCTAAGTTGAAGCATACGTCATTTACAAAACCTGGTGACGCTATCTTCGATTTTGAGGAGAATAAAACCAGTCAAATGGAAGCTACTGAGACGATGATTTCCGATAGTTCTGTTATTACACTATACAAAGTAATAGGTTTTGTTGTATCCTGCGATCTCATCACAGACTTGTTACGGAGGAAGACGGGGAAAACACAGGAGCACATTTATACCAGGAAAGTGCCACGTCATGGCCATGCCATTTCACAAACAAATGGAATTTTCCCGCCAATTCAGGCTCGTGCGCGCAGGAGCCTCAACAAAATAATACATTAGGAGGCAAACGCACCTACCACTGACCCTTTTTGAGCTCTGGCTCAGGCAGTCGGGTTAAAAATTTTTGCTACCTTGACAGGAATCGCCTGAAAACCACATTCGGGTGACGTCGACTTCCTTGATAAAGATATTATTATTATTATTATTATTATTATCATCATCATCATTATTATTATTATTATTATTATTATTATTATTATTATTCGATTCTCTCCAGTTGTCGGTGTTCTACTGGGTAGTGTTGATTGCGTCTCAGCAACTCCCCGTAGCTTAGAGACATAACACTTTCCGCAACAGGTGAGCAGTTCCAAGAATGGCCGGAAAACATCTGTAAAGCGCCCAGTAGTTAATACTGAAAGGTTGAAAAACTCGTATGTACATAGACTGATTTTTAAATATAGTATTTAGGTTGCTAGATTATTGATGTTATTTCTACATTATTGATGTTATATTTGTAGCTATAGCTGTAATTTCTTAAATTTGATATTTGTAACTCGAGATATGTGCTTTTATCACGAGATAATAAAGATTATTATTATTATTATTATTATTATTATTATTATTATTATTATTATTATTATTATTATGATAATTGTACACTTCCAAGGAAGTCAGGTACATCGAGCTTGCCAAACCAGGTCTTTGCACGTTTCGATATGCTTCCAAGAGCACCAATCACGATAGGTATTATTGTGACTTTCGAGGCCCTATGAAAACTTCTGATTTCAAATGCTAGTTCCTGGTACTTTTCCACCTATCCCCTCAGTCCTGGTGATGTTCTGGTCCGCTGGCACCGCTATGTCAATAAGTGTCCATTTCTGTGTGTCTTTATGCACTAGAGTAATATCTGACCGATTATGCTTCAGCACTTTGTCTGTGTAGATAGTCATGTCCCAGGTAATCCTCACTTCTCCATTTTCTGCGATTGGCAAGGGTTGATGGTCATACCACTTGTCAGTACACTCTATCCCATACTTTCTGCACATCTCCCAGTGTACGCGCATGGCCACCTTGTCGTGGCACTTCCTATACTCTCTCTGGGCAAGCTTCTTGCATCCACTGACAATGTGTCGTACTGTTTCAGTGGCTTCTCCACACAATCTACACAGTGGTGTCTCTGAGGTCTTATCTATGCTGTACTTGATCGAGTTTGTTCTTAAAGCTTGTTCCTGAGCAGCCACTCGCAGAATCAAACCTTCTGTCTCCTTTTTTAAGAATCCATTGCTGAGAGATCTCCAAGACTCCTCTCCAGCTTCACTTGATATTTGTTGGACAAACTCTCCATGTAGGGCTTTCTCCTTCCAGCTTTTAACTTTCTCTTCTTTCCTCCTCTTCTCATAGTCCTGCAGACTCTCTTCTTCAACAATCACCTTCTCTTTCAACGCAGCTTGAAGCATCCACTCTGTGCTCTCTCTTAGGTAGCCATGAAGGGATTTGCTCTCCCTCCTTATACACTCCTCGATGCCAATCAGTCCTCTTCCCCCTTCCTTTCCTCGGCAGGTACAGTACGACATCCCCCAACCTCCCCCGCTTGAGTTCAAAATGCGATTTTCACACCAATTTAACAGCACCCGAACGACATTGAACTTTGACCTATCCCTCACTTTGCCATTTATTTACTTTGTATCGGCGCGATGGTGTTGAAAGACGTGTCTGTTGCTTTTCATTCGATAATGTCCACCGGTCTGATGTGTTATTTACCGACTTGCTTTGTTTTAGATTGCTGTTAAATGATTTTTTCACTTTGTTTGTTTTAACAAGCGAGAAAGGTGGCAAGAAAGCTTACTACAAGTCCATGATCGCATTTCCCACTCCCAAATTGGATTGCGTGCAGAATCTTGACGAATTACGTTTATCGCCAATACTGCAAATTATGTCAAATATTAAACTCCAATCTGGCAGATCATCAGAGGTGGTCGAGGCTTCACTTGATGTCTGCTGCAATTCTTCGTTCACACGTCTACACTTCTTTGTTGGATCAAGTACAGACGGGCAGAGGCGGATAGTACCAGCAAAAAATATTGCCAAATATTTTATCATTTGACCCTTTGCACTCGCAGCAATACAGGGCATTTCTTGTTGAAATTAAGATTTGTGTTTGATTGTCCAAGATGAAAAAAAAATTGCTGTAATAAAAGCATATTAAAATAACCCTCCGAGACGAATTTGGCTACCGGAAGCAGGAAAAGATAATATTTACCCGAGTCATACCAAAATTGTAGCGACGAAAGTGGACTGATAAGGCAGGAAACGTACTTGACGATAAAGATAAGATTCCACCCCAAGTAGCAACTTAGTTACGGGAATTAATTTCAATATTAAAGTTGATTGGTAATATTCCATGTTTTTTTTTTCGCGTGTAAAAATTCGACCCAACAAACGGCGGCTCAAACTGTTAAGGGCGACCTCTTCAAGAAGTAGACTACCATTATTAATCAAAAACAATTCGCGAGTAAACTCTAATAAGCAGGGGAAAAAAAGACACAACAGTGACACAAAAGACCAGCATGGCGCAAATAACATGAATAGAAGCCAAGCTAGTCAGTAATTTCCGGTGCTGTAAGCGGATGCCTGCGAGTATTCCGGGTGCCGTGTTTGCTATCACACTAACTTAACTTCTCCTTTGAAAGGTAACCTCAAGCATTCAAGACATGCTTCCATCGTGTTATCTTTGCTTCGACACGCAGTTGACTCGACGATATCAGCAACAGAATCAATGCCCCGAGTTTCGTCCACTCGACCAGAAAGTTATTCCAATACTTTCTACGACATTGACAACTACATAGCCGCGGCATGCAATCGTTATCACGACATTTGCATACACCGTCATGAAGTTATTTGCTCTTAGCACTGTTCGTGGTAGGCAGAAACCGGACTATAAACAAAACGTACAGATAGCTCTTCTCAGCTTGCTTGGCGTGGAGTAATAGTTAGAAGACTGTACATTACTCGTGAGAAAAAATTTTTCCCGCGTGAGCGCGGGAAAAATTTCACGGTTCATTGATCCCATAAATGAGCCAAATGGACCATGTCTAGTTCATATTGATTCGCAGCTCTCTCGCTAGGGAAATAGAAGCGTTTCCGTGACGAAACAGAGGACGCTTATCGTTTTAGTGAAGCTCCCCGTTCTTCCGATTATTTGCAGTGTGATCTCCGAGGGAATCTTAAAAATGTTGGCTTAACTCGCTTCTGGGGAAACATTTTTCGCATTCCAAGCGCTTAAAATCCAACTCCCTCGGGATGATAATACAAACAAAAACATGACTCAAAAATCTTGCGTTAAGTGTACTTTACCAAAGAGGCTCTCGTCTGCGAGAAATGGTACAGAAATTAACATTTCCCAAGAGCTCTGGAATTTGTTGCAAACACGTTGTACATGTTGCAATGCTAATAGCTCTCCTAATTTTTTTACAGGTTACAATTCCATGGTTTCCCTTGGGGTAACCGAATCCCCCCAAAACACGTCTGGAACAGTCATAACATTTATTCCAACAGCACAAGAGATTCTGCGATACAACGTTTATCCAGTGAGCTTTATTGGCGTTTTAACAACCTCTGAATAGATTCAATTTTAATCTCGAGACATCGAGCTATGTCACTCTGGAAATGAAATACAAACATCATATACAAATGTGGGTTTATAATACAAGAGTTAAATCTTTTTTCCCACAACCAAATACAAATCATTTACACCTTTACTCTTCTTTCTTTTTCTTCTTATATATTTATAGATATTTATAAATTCAAAGACACTTTAACAAGTAATATAAACAAATGTGTGTGAACGAATTCACGCACCATATAATATATAGATACATATAAGTGAAAAAAATATTTAAGAAATTAAAAGTCCACAGAACATGTGGACGATTCCCTTTGTCGTTTTCTTGTAGTGTTCTTGCGATGAATTGTATTCGGTCTTGGCTCCTCTTTCTTTTTTTCCGTCGACGTTGGTGAGGTTACGAGAAGGAATTCCAGATACGGTTGTGAAAGAATAATAGCGGCCTGTATGGACAAGACACGCTCTTGATTTTTAAGCGCGTCGAATAAATCCCAGTAAACGCTGTGTTCCCAAAGATGCTTGGTAAAACAAACTTTGCTTTTGTACAACTTCCCTGGAAAGAAACAAAACAGTCCGAAAGAGCCCGATCAGACAAGTTCCAACTCCTATATTTAACATTCAACAATTTTTGACTATGAAATAAAATATAGTAAAATAATAAATAATAATAATATAAGGACAAGAAACCATTTGAAATACGCCACGCGAGGACGTACATTTAATCGATACGTGTATAATTTTCGTTTACCGAGGTGGAAACCGGAAAATTTTAACTCGCTGAGGACAAAGTTCCGGGATGATGTGTTCGAAAGCGAAACACGAGGCATCTCACATGACACGAACCGTGAAATTTGCAATAACTTTCGTTCGAAGTTTCTTGCATGTCCTCCCTCTATACACATACCAAAAAAATGTTAAAGGATACACGATACATTTCTGAATAGTCTCACGGAAACCGAAGAAAAGTTTCTTTCAAACATTTTCTAAAATGCAGGCCTCAACAAAAAAAAACCCTCATAGGTTGGCTTATTTGTTTGCCCAGCTAAATAATTATCGCGGCGTAGTAAAAATTGCAAAAAATTCTCAAAATTACACTTTCTCAGAAAAAGCTACAATTATAACACAGAAATCCTCTAAAAAGCGTTAGTAACTCCAAAGAGGTAAAGAAAATTTCCGTGACAGAGTTATGTGAAAAAAATTTGGGAACGTTCTTTGGCTTGCTCATTGTAAACAGAAACTTGTATTTGAATGAAGATTTTATTTAGCGGCGGCGACGTATGCGCGTCTTACGGCGTTTACGGGCCCCAAAATAACCACGTTAAAATTATAATGCGACAAATAAAATGCCCTTACCACAAATAGAGCAGTTTATATCGTTTCCATCAATGGAATCGTACTCTCGTAGGACCTCAATGACTCCTTCGAGCTCCAAAGTTCGCATGTGCGGTGTGCTGGACGAGCCCCACTGGCTTGGAAATCTTGCCTTCTTCCTCCGTCCACCAACTTCGACAGCCTCCAAAACATCCCTGGCTTCTACAGTAGTCTCAGGCATGTTTTCGCATTAAAACGGTCGCCAAAACACAGCTTCTGAATCGACGAAATGCAGCCGAACACAGACGTGGTGGGTGGGACGCTAGAAAAAATTTTTTCTAGCTTTTCCACGAGGTCGCAAAAATACGAGCTATTTGCATTTGACAACAACAACGGAGTAGAATAGAGCGCTGTGATTGGTCAACAGGAGAACAATCAAATGAAGTTGAATGGCAATCAGCCCGCGTGCGTGAACGCTGATTGGACAATTTGACGACACACCTCACGTGACTCCAAGCCGTGAATGGCCTTTCCCGCGAAAATTATGAAGGAAAATGGCGCGAATAATGCCGCTTGGCATCATGGTAGCAACCCACGGACAAAAAACACGAAAATTTTGGGCGAATCTAAATGGATTTTGAGCTAAAACTAAAACTGCCCCCGCATCTTTTCGTTCGCGTGCGTTTTGAAAAAATATTTACGTCAATTCGTCCTTTTGGGGAAAGGCCAACTCAAACAAATCTCCTTGAACTCGGGATTTATTCTCGTTTTAAGTTACTTGCCAGAGAAAGAGTCACGAAATCCTCGAATAACCTGTTTCAAGAATTGCTACTTTTTCTATGGGGGCGTCGGTCAAGATTATCGGGAAAACACTGGAGTTTTCAGCAGACAGCTGATAAATCGATCACAACCCTATGGACTGTTTCATTTTGAACTCTGAACGTCCAAAGATAGTTTTAATTAAAAATACGAAAAAACAAAATGAACATGAAAACAAAAAATTTCGTTCTGCTTGGACAACAAAAGACTGGTGATCCACACGTGGCCACAGGTTGCCTTAAAGAAAACACTCTTTGTTTTCCAGCGCCTATAGTAATACCATTTTTATTTGCATGCGGACGTTTTTCTTAAAGAATCGTTCAGTCAGACTACGTCGAATGCCGTAACAAGGTAAAAAAGTTAATGATCATCTTGTAAGCTTGCGTAAACCGGTCTTCTCTTTGGCTCTCTGCCACCTTTATGTGCGATTTTCACACTGTCTTGTTGCTGACAGTAGGGGATTTTCTATGCTCGTAACGGATAAAACATTTTTCTCATACCTTGCAAAGATGTTAAAAAAATAAAGCCAGCAAAAATCATGCGAGGAAGAACTATAAATAACGATTTTCTTTGATTAATCGGTGACAGAGTCGACCGATGTGTCGAGACAGACACGGACGGGTGAAAAAAGGGACGTGAAGAAAAGATTTTCGTCTGCGACAATTAGTGTTTTTATTGACTTTCCTTTACCCATTTCCTTTTCCCCCTCTTTTAAACCTTGCTTGTTTTGCCTTTCATCAATATCTGGAAACTGAAAATTGATCTGCCATAGAAACAGGGAAATTTTTTTAAGTTATGACAGTGGACGCCTTCAAACTACGAGGTTAAAATCAGTCAGAAAGTGAAGTCTTTCATTTTATTTCACTGAATGCTGTTACGGTCTCCACTGAAAATCTCACGCTCTTATTTATGCAAAAAACTCGCCATATATTGTAAACATCTCAGTTGACATGTAATAATCATATGAGTTTGAGAAGAATTTCCAAGCGATCAGCCGGCTTTTCATAGACATGATTGACACGAAGCTTTCAAGTGTCATAGGCGAAAATAACTGAACAATACTAAGAAACGAAAGCGGAATAAAACTGGTAATAAAATTTGGTCGGGACAGCTGCACTGTGGATGATTTATCGCCCCAAAACTCGGAAATCACCAGATTTTATGGTCTGTGTTCTCTGTGGCACCTCTTCGCGGTCGCCTTTCGAATGACACCATTGTCAAATTCCGTCTTTATTGGACTGAGAAACATGAGGGAAAAATAAATTGTCGCAATGTGTTTTTTGTTGCCTTAAAATTCGAAAGCATCATACTTTTAACCGTTGCTATTAACTTTGGAAAGAAATTTTTGACAGCGGTCGAAAGGGATGTAAATATGGATCGTAGGCCTGGAAGACCAGACGCAGACGAGAGAGAAAATTTGTCACACTGTTTCAAATTGTCAAGTCCGGGTGAAACAGCCGCTAAAATAATGAATAAGCGTTCAAATTTCAAGACAATGCCCCAAGGAACAGAATAATTTCACTCCAGACAGAAACACGTCTGGAAGCTAATGGATTGGTTCTGTGGTTGGTCGATAATAATGGAGTTTAGCCTTAAAATTTCGCACTATGCAGGTGTTGCGCCGATAGACAAACAATTACAAGATTAAATTTGAATCTACTTCATCACGAAGAGCGTTTTCTATTTATTATAATGTGCATCAAAGGAAGTAAAAGACGTTTCAAGAGTGACTTGCCACTCAGTTCAAACAAACGAAATGTCATTTCGAGAGCTAGGAAACTCTTTCAAACATTGACGTTCCAAAACCACACTTAATTTCGCTGTCGAAAAGCTCTCCCGGTCCCCGAAGCAACTCTTATCTCTTTTTAAAAGTATACCTCAGTCTAGTTTTCAATTACTGACAACAACTGTAAGCAAGTCGATTTTATATACATAGATAAAACCAAATTGACAAAACACGCACTTGATCAAAAATTTGCGAACAAAGCCCGATGTCGGTCCGGTGTCGGTTGGGCAATGTTTACGCTTTATTAAATACGATGAATTTTAATTTCGGAATTTCTCTTTAATCTAAAAACACACCCAAATCATATTTTAATTTATTGCATGGCTGTGTTACTAGCATTCCAACAAAATAAATATATCTTTTTTGCCTGTGATTTTGCCATACAGTAACGTTGTTTGATTAAAACCTACAGTAGCCCGCGCCCCCGGGCAGTAGCCTGAGACGCTAATTAACTTATTCAGAACAACTTTTGAAAGCACAGAAGCTATTCCACAATCATAAATTCATGACTTTATGGACTTTGACCGAAGCAAAAAATAGTACAAATAAGCTTTTTTCGGCGAGAAGAAAGGACCAAAAATCTTTTTAAGAGCCGAAAACATGACGCTTCAGACTTTGTTATGCGTGAATCGTGCTAATAGTGCATTCTAAAGAGCGTACAGTCTTTGAGTTAATGACTATCAAGGGCGAAAAAAGCATGAAATCTTAAGGTATAGACTTTGTTCTGGACAGGCCAGCAAATTTGAGTACAGAGCGAAAAAAGAAGCCAAAAGAATTTAGACCTTGTCCCAGAAAAAAACCAGTGGTGGTAAATCAAAGTACTAATTCGCCAAGTCCACCTCGTGAGGTGTGGCATACAAGGTCGTGTGTAAAACGTGGCTTCTTTACAATTACAAGTGCATCAAGCAAACACTCGAAGACTAAAAGGGATTTTATGGAGGCGTTGACGAGAGGACAGATCGATATATGAAACGGTTACTGTAAGATTGCCTATATTGACTGTCAAGACTATGTGGATATCGGTCCTGAAGAGGAAATTAACGGCCTCTTAAATTGTGCCATAGGGCTTTGAAAACTACGAAGAGTAACGGATAGAGTAATACTTCACGTAAATATGAGGCAAAGATACCACACAAGGAGATTCGTGAGCGTACTAAAGGAATGCAACAGAAATGAGGTGAAGGACATTGTCAGTCACACTGCATCTATGAAATGGAAATACTGGCAGGGTAGGATTGTTCGGTCCACCGCCAATTCTTGGTTTTCAGTCACGCAAGTAAAGAAATAAAATCATCTACCATTCGATAGATAAAGTCAAGAAATTGAGATGTGTAGAAGAGTAATAAATAAACAACCTGCCAAAGTCTCGGGGCTGAGCGATATCCCGTACTCGAGTTATTGGAAAAATGTACCACTCAGAATTATAGAGTTTAGTATGGACACGCCATGTTAGTGTCCCTCTGAGGGGCACAAATATGGCGGCCGGAAACGTGTTAAAACATCTGGAATTTACTTTGCTATCTCAAATGCATTCTTCTCTCTTTTGAGCTTGCAAACATTCACAAAGACGCTTCTCCTGTCATGTTGGCTTTTCAAACCTCAAAAACACAAGCTGAATCGATGTTTTCGTGTACATGACATGCCTGTGAGCAGACATGTTTATGTCACGCACTCTGAAAAAACAAAAAATTCAAACTGCTCTATTTTCAAAAGAAAGCACGCTACCGAGCTGAAAACATGCAAGCAGATACATTTCCAAAATGTCTTTTACGTGATGAAGCTAAAAATACAAAAGTCTGTTTAATTTTGAATTTTAGTTTTTTATGACCGCATGTGAAACCCAAGATATTGACGTGAACCAAATGGCGACCAAGGGAGACACAGAGGGGTATAGCTGGTGAGACCATTCAGACACTGGCATAACGACATGGTCGAGTTTGTCGGGTTGAGTTCCACTTGCTAAGCTTCAACGCTTCAAGTTGGTGGGCAGTTCAACATGCAAAAGAACGTATGAGCTGTATTAAACGGGAGTAGGGCTGCATCCGACTATGGATAGAGAATGCCCGCCTGATTGTAACTGCCGCAGCAGGGGCATTTAGGGGACATTTGTGCCTAGATTAAGGGTGATCCCGAGGGACGGGATAGGCGCTGCCAGAAATGACTGATACTCCATGTCGGTTCTTTTCCTTTCGCTGAAAAGCGTCAAATGCTGTTCTCGCTTTCAAAGAATTCTAGTCTGCAATGAATTCTAAACGATTTTGGAAATCAAATTACGATGCAGTTTTCTGTTTTGCATTTCCAAATAGTTTTCATTCCACAAATGCATGGTCACTGTATATTTACTGACCTGCTACACGTTTAAATTTTAATTTGTTGATTTGTTTTCAACAGGGATTCCATCAAGCGGCAGCTCAGAAACATAGGGAGATAACGAACACACTACCCCAGCACCAAACGGCACTAAGTCTTGAGAAACACAAAAGCTGCAAAAATAGAAGGCGACTAATAAAGGTGACCCTGTTTTTTTTACTCAAATAGCAGAGGCTAAAACGATTACTTCAAAGTTGAATTGATCCAATTCCATCGCGTTGAGGTAATCCTTGAAATATGTGACCGCTGAAAAGAAAAGTAGCTGTTGTTTTGGTATTAAGGAAATGTGGCATTTCCCCTTTTGTTTTGTTGTTGCCATTTTTGAAGAGGTCTGTGAAAACGACGCGACGCCGTTATATAGCAGTCGCTCGCTTTTGTAACGGGCGTCTGAATGTATGTATGGAAAATTTTATGCGAGTAGTTCTCTGTACGGAATACGTGTTGTTAGCAAGCTTTAAGAAAATAGCATATCGTAAATAATAGATCAAGACAGTGTGATTGCGAAGCAAATTGTAAGTAATTTAATGTAAGTATTGTTAAAGAAATCAAAGAAAAATTGAGCATGCTTAAGAGCTCCTATGCTGTGAATCAGTTGTTCGCATTCACTGTTCGTGGAGATTCAAGTCCCGAGATCTGCATTTACAGGCATTGTCAATCACGAACGTGATCACTTTTTAATGTCTTTGTTTTCCCTCCTCTTGGAGTCCAATGATCTCAACACGTTTTGAAATATGCATCGCACTGACACTGATTAAGAAAAATGCAGTGGAAATTTAATACTAACAGAACAAAATGCGTAACAGCGTCAGTACCATGCTGAAAGGTAAAAAAACTTGTATGTTAACTCGAGCTCGAGACATTAACCTTTGCAGCCCGGGTAGAACTATAAAAAGGAACTGCAGAGAGGGTCACGGCACGGTCAAAGAAGCCACGACAGCAAAACATCAACAACAACAACGCGCAATCCAAAAAGAAAAAGAGATAAAAGAGAACTTTTTTGTCACCTTGTCTTTCACGAGGGGATCTGCCTCACGGAATAGACCTTTCCACGGTTTTGTTTTCAACTTTTAATTTTGACCAGGTAGCGAAAATTTATCGATGCTATTAGTTTTATCGACACTTACTGGTTTGAGAGTCACATCTTGCAAAATAGGGAAATTGTAGCTCTACAAAGTTGGGAAATTTTACAGAAGTTCGTATCCTGGGGAGCAAGTTTGTCCCCACCCCCCCCCCCAGGACACATACGCCTGTAAAATTTACCGACTTTTCGAAGCTACAACTTTGCGATTTTAAAAGATACGACTCCCAAACTTCGCTATTTTACTAATTTTAAGGTTCGCTTTCTAACATTCGTTACATGGCCAGTATCAAGAGTTGAAAAAACCGTGCGCAAGGTCTATTGTTTGCTTCGTTCCAGTGATACAGGTTACGCATTGTAAGAACATAAACTAATAACTCATGTTTCGGATACCGGCAGCATCCATCAGTTCATAAATTTTTGACTTTCACTTCTTTACCAGTACGGTGAGGCATTTGCCAGTTGGCGTTGGAAATATCTTCCTCTCCCCTGGGGTAAGCCCCGGGAAGGTTTTCCTAATGGGAAAATCTTCAATTCAGTTATGATTTTTGGAAACTATGGAGGCAATTCTAAATGCGTTTTGAAAATCAAATCACTGTCCAGTTTTCTTTTTGGCACTTTTTTCGAAGTCAAATAGCTGCCATTGAACAAATGGCTACGGTATATATATATGGTTAGACTATCTAGTCTTCTCGGATAAGGACGATAAACCGTAGGCCCCGTCTCAAAATTCTTCATAACTGATTCTGTGGGACGTAAAAGAACCCACACACTGTTCGCAAAGAGTAGGGGACGTAGTTCCCGGTGTGGTGGTCTATCTCTCATCTGATGGTTAAATGCTCGGAGATATCAGCTGCACAAGCATGTATGCACTGACCTCTGCTATACATTTGACCGTCTTATTGTATAAAAGGGGCTTTGAGGTACACTTACATGGAACGCTTTCAAATATTTTTAAGAGTTACCACAAAGCGAGCTGAGACAGCACGATCACTTTTTAAACTGTTAACATCTGTATTGGAAGTTAAATTATCTCAGCGTGTTCAAGCTTTCTGTCCGAGCCAATGGGAAAGCTACTGAGCAGTACTTTTCGGTGGTACTGTTTATTATGCTGTACAAGGTGGTTCCAACTTTTGAGTCTGCGAACGAAATCCTTAAGTGTAATCATTCAAATGAAAGCTACTGAGCAAGTACTTTCCTGTGGTGCTGTTTAATATCCTGTGCAAGGTGTTTCTAATTTTTGAGTCTGTGGATGAAATCCTAAAGTGTGACCGTTCAAATGAATACTACTGAGCAGCACTTTCCTGTGGTGACCCTTCAAATGCTTGGGCATTCAGAATTATCTTACAGTGATATTCTTAAATATAATCAAATTATACTTCAACATTCTCAGAAAGTCAAGGGTTATCGTAGCGGCTTAGTTACGGTGGCAAGAACAAAGGTAGGCATTGAAATGACGAAAGAACAGGCATTCGCTTGTAATTTCTATAATAACATATCTTGCGCAAGTTGTGTATTTTGTTGATCAACAACACGTGTGTTTTCATTCCACTGGCTGGTTAATGCAATGTTGCTGGGTTTGGGGGGGTCCCCCTCATCTCATATATATCAGCGATGGTGGGGAGGGGAGGAGGAGGAAGTACCCCCCCCCCCCCTGTCACAAATATCAGCGATCTGCGGCGCTGCCAGAGATAAATCTTGAATACGCCGTACGTTTCATCTTAACGCGGGGTTTGTTTGGCATTCTGCGCTACTGCAAATTCTCAGTTAGGTGTAGATATTTGAACCATCTTAGCCTGAAGAAGATCTGAATTTGACCACTTTGGCCTGAAATCGGTTAAAATTTGTTTTTGACCATTTCGGTTATCAATAGGGTAGTTTTGTCTACTGGTCTAAAGTAGGACATGCAAACAGACACTGACAATTTAGGTGCGAGAATGAGTAAAGCTTGGATTGTGATCAGATCTAAATTAGGAGACAGCTTTTGACTGTATCAATGACAATCGGGGGTTCGTTGTAAAGCAGTTTTCAATTGCACGAGTGTCGTAAAACCAAAAGCAAGCCAATTAATCCAGCCAATCACAACAGACCGAAACAGTGCAATGATCGAGCCAATCAGTATTCGAAGCAATTGCATGTAGCCGGCACAAAGCGCGGGAAAATGCGCGCGTGCAAGTCACGATTGGTTTTGCTTCTCATTGGTTGAGAAAGTGGCGCGAGTTTTGCTGGCCAATCACAGAGTGAACCTATGTAAAACTAAAGCAAATGCAATTTACTTTCGATGCTCAAAATGAAAACTGCTCTATCTACTGATGTCTGAAGGGAACTACACATGTCAGACGATTTTAACCCGTTCAATTTGATACCTTCCCCTCCAGAGGGGTGGGGAGTTACCTCAGTGGCTGAGCATTTTCAACCCACACGAGGGTTTGAAGAGTTGGGTAATGCGATTAACAGTAAGTTTGTTTATGCAGTTAATCTCGATGATAGGTTACCCTTCAAGAACAGGACCGAACAAAATAAATAGCAGTGCAAGGCTGTTTGTTGAGCCAGTGATATACCGAGAAACAAAGGTGAAAACATTTTCTTATGTCAATCGAACCGCAGCGTCACAGCAAAGCCAAAAACATTTCCTCTGAGAAAAACAAGTCAGGTTACGATTCTCCTAATCCTTTATTATCCACGACCTTATAGACGTACGCGTTTATTAAACTATTACACTGAAGGTTCAACCTATTTGATGTAAATTATGTACATTTATATTCTTTACAGGGACGCAGCATCGATCATACAGCCCACCCCTTCCCTCCAGTATAAACACATGCAACTGCTTCTTCACTGCTAAGCAAGGCAAAGAAGTCTAGTACATACTTAGGGGCGAAAAGAATTCAAGGAGGGAAAAAATGGCTATTAATATTAATGAGTCGTCCCTTCTATTATCAACTTGGCATCGAGCATTTATTTGCATAGCTAGCTCTGCGTGGATGTTTCTCTGCAAAAAGAAATAAAAAAAAAAAACATTCTGGGGTGCTTATTTTCCTGAAGAGAAGATAACCTTATAAACACTTTGGCGGCGCACTTAAAGTCAAGAAGAGGAAACTTAAAAGTGCCGCCGACAAAATAAGACTTGGTCAAAATACGGTTATGTCAAGAGCTCATCAAAGACTTATTTCTTATTTCAAGATGAGTGTTTGTCCTGACCAAGACGAATACATGTATGGATTGCTTTCATTAACACTCAAGAGAAAAATGCTTTCTTTACAAACAACACTCGAATTTATCAAAATTTTAACTTGTCGCGTTTGCTTCCTCTTTCATCTCCTTGATATCACAAAATATTGGGTCCAATTCATCGAAAAAAATTGCGCGTTTTTATACAATTCGTCATCGTTATCGTTTAATGCGCACTTTACGATAGTTACTTACATCCATTACGCAATCAGTTAACTACCTATGGTAGCCTGCAAGCAGGCTTACTACTAAATAATTCTCAATTCTCGCGCAAGCGACATCGCGAGCCGGCAAAGCCGGTGAGAAGTGTTCCTCTCGCCGGCTCGCTCGCGCGAGAATTACTTAGTAGTGAGCCAGCTCGCAGGCTATTCCTTTGATGGAGAGGGTGGGGAACAATTGAACATGCGCTAAAACCATTGTTGTGTCATTGAGATGCTAGGAAGGGGGGGGGGGGTTTGAGGAAGGTGTGGGAACAGTGTACTTGATTTTTCATTTTCAGTGTCTGAGGTTGTACGTTTGAGCAATCGGAAATGTTACTTCTATTCTCCAACACAGTAAAAACAATTAACACCAGAACAGCACTAGTGGGAACCTTACTAACCTATAACTGAGCTTGTAAGTCATTAATAATTCATGAGCGTTATGACCAATCTACAGATAGTATTTGAGTCACATGTACACCTCTGTAAACCCCAATACAAATCAACTGCTGTATTAACTTTGAATACAGAGTCCTGCTCAGCTAATTAGTATGCATTAATTTTTGATACACATCTCTTCTAATTAACATGACAAACACAATCTATTGTTTCATTTCACAAGTACGACAAAATATTCGCGTGAGATCTGAATGGGCGTTACAATGGCGAGCCGATATACTACTTGTGATTCAACTTCCTTCTTTTAAACCGGACGCGATTTTCAATTCACCGCTGGTTACAGCGTTTTTAAAGAAAGTGATTGAATTAAAAATGAAAGGTCGTGAACCCTGACAAAGACATGAATAACTGAAGAGGAGCCGAGACATTTCTTTCAAAACCTGCTGGGAACGTTAAACTGTGTGAATTTATTAAACGAATTTCGGACAACTTTCCCACGAGGTCATTTGGGCATTGATTTCACAGGGCAAAACCCTCAAAGCAGACGCAGTGCTTCGCGTAAAATGATCTCTTACAAAGCGGTACCTAAAAAAATCACAATCTGTTTATAGAAACGACATGCAAAGTTTCAGAACAATTCCACAAATATTGTGCATAGCGAGCAATTGTAAATCAATTTCGTGTTCGTTTCCAATTTCGTTTTCACCCCTGGAACGTTCTCCCTTATAAGGGGTGTAAATATGGGTTATTGGCCAAGCGTGAGGTCAAGATGGCGAGATATTGGCCAAGTTCTTTTTTTTGCGTGTTTATGGACCGAGACGAAGCACGCAAAAAAAAGAACGAGGCCAATATCCCGCCATCTTGACTCAAAGGATTTATTATATGACTCGAAGACAGTAAAACGCGGGACGAACGGGATATCCCGAGCGGTCAAGATGGCTCCCTCTTGCCCTCGCGGGTATCCAATCACAGCAGAAGAATTGACTCATCTTGACCGCTGAAAGAGCCAGTCATATAATAAATTTATTTTCTGCCTTTTCGACTCCAAAACATATGATTTTCGACCGATAAATATGATCCAGTTTTCTAGTTTCAACTATTTACAGCTAATGTCTTTGACGGGATGAGAGGAGAAACGACACTCCTCCCCCGTCCGGTTTTCACAAAATTCGCACAAAAATGGAAAGAAGGGGTGGTCTTAAGTATTTCAATCGAAGTGTTCAAGATTGTACAGATCCCTCCCTTGTCGGCGAGCAGATGAGCTAATATGTGAGTAACCGGCTTACAAGAGACTGGAGCTAGCAAGTGAATTAGCGAACTATCCCACGAGGTTTCCCCCGTGGGTTTCATCGGCGACCCACTTTCTGAACCATCTAAAGAGATATTGGCAGCCAGAAATAAAGCGTCCAATTTCAACGGTTTCATTGAATTTAGCCTGAAAACGGAGCCGATTCTAGGGGCTTCAACTCACTAATGGGCGAGGTTCGATTTTTGAGCGGGGGACCGGCTTTAAGGTCGTACAGAACGAACTCTAAGTCCTTCTTGAGGTATCCAACACGCCAGGTCTTGCAAAGGAAGAAAAAGGTTACAAAAGACATCGATCGAAACAAATCATGTGCTTTGCAAATATAAAATATATCTCTATTCTACGTTTTCATGGTGTAAAAGAATAGTCGGGGTTTATATTACGAGCAAATCTTTGGGAATATTTTTGTTACTTCGAAGTGGCGTTTAGGGGATCATCAAAAATACTTGGTATGTCATCATCAAATATCGAGGGTTTCTTCTCGGGTTTCTTTTTCGCTTTTGTAGGCGTCTTTTTAGCTGATTTATCGTCTCCTAGAAAATAAAAAGAAGTTTAGTCATGCCGGTTAACCCTTTATCTCTTTGAATCTCATATGCATCTAATTTTGAGTCTGTGGATGAAATCCTAAAGTGTGACCATTCAAATGAAAGCTACTGAGGAGTACTTTCTTGTGGTGTTGTTTATTATGCTGTACAAGGTGGTTCTAACTTATGAGTCTGCGGATGAAATCCTAAAGTGTGACCATTCACATGAAAGCTACCGAGAAGTACTTTCCTGTGGTGCTGTTAGTTATGGTGCACTAGGTAGCTCCAGCGTCTCACTCAGTGGATGGAACCCTGAAGTCTGACCTCTCAAATGAAAGCTATTGAGCACTATTTTCTAATGGTAATGTTTGCTTTTCTGTGCAAGATAGTTATAACTGGGTGCTGCTGATTGTAACGTATAAGGTGGATCAAGAGTTTCAGCTAGTGTCCCTAAAGGGGACATTAAGAGGTAGTTACACAGTTATAGTTCCTTTTAAAAAGCTGTTAGCCTGCGTAATGGGTTAAGATGTAACCATAACGTGCAAGGTTTCAAGGAAGCACGGGGAAGAACGTACAAAAAGAGAAGGAGTGCATTAGTTTCTATCTTTCCGAGCACTCGTGTTACGAGCATCAACAGATGCGCTAGGCACACTAAAAGCAGCGAGCAAAATTACAAAAACAACATACAAACCTCCTTCCTCTCCTTCAGCAAATATGTCCTCCTTAGGAGCGGCAGTTGCAGACTTCTTCTTTTTCTTATCTTTGGGTTTACTTGGAATATCACTAAAGATATCACCGGAGTCCCCGAACAAGTCGTCATCCCCAGGGGTTTGGCAACTTTCTTGGGTTTCCTGGGCTCCGATTTTTTCACTGAAAATAAATCATCGTCGTCTTCCTACAAACAGCAATGCGAAAACCAAAATCAATGGAATGCCTACGGTTAATTCTAAATTGCTTAAGATAATAAGGACCGTACTTTTAATACAGGGCCCACTCGACCACATAACCATACCTCGCCCCATGTGATTACACGTATGAAATCCTACAGTGTAACCATTCAAATGAAAGCTACTGAGCAGTACTTTTCTGTGGTACTGTTTATTACGCCGTACTAGGTGGTTCTAACTTTTGAGTCTGTGGATGAAATCCTAAAGTGTTGCCATTCAAATGAAAACTACTGAGCAGTACTTTTCTGTGGTGATGTTTATTATGCTGTACAAGGTGGTACTAACTTTTGAGTCTGTGGGTGAAATCCTGAAGTGTGACCATTCAAATGAAAGCTACTGAACAGTACTTTCCTGTGAAGCTGTTTATTATGCTGTACGAGGTGGTTATAACTTTTGAGTTTGTGGATGAAATCCTAAAGTGTTGCCATTCAAATGAAAGCTACTGAACAGTACTTTCCTGTAGTGCTGTTTATTAAGCTGTACAAGGTGATTCTAACTTTTGAGTCTGTGGATGAAATCCTAAAGTGTTGCCATTCAAATGAAAGCTACTGAGCAGTACTTTCCGGTGAAGCTGTTTATTATGCTGTACAAGGTGGTTACAACTTTTGAGTCTGTGGATGAGATCCTTAAGTTTTACCATTCAAATGAAAGCTACTGAGCAGTACTTTCTTATCATACTCCTTATTATGCCGCCTGTACAAGCTGGTTGCAAATTTCAGTCTGTGGATGAAGTACTTAAGTCTGAACATCTACAAGATAGCTATTCCTCATGGCCCGGAGAAAAACCCTTTTAAGTTAATGTGTGGAGAATACATGTTTCGATCACCGCTTAAGGCCAAGCAAAATGTCTACTTCGTTTGTATGGACTTTTCTTACACACTCGACGTGTAATTCCTAAAATAAAGTATTCTTCTCTATGGTGATCTGAGCGTGTGCTGAAAATAGATCGTTTCACATAGCAACCAATTGAAAACATGGGATCAAATTAACCAATGCCGCAATGAAATATTTCTGTTTTTAAAAACTGCTTGCGTAGATTGATTCCAACATTGCACTGTTCTTTACTACGTCCATAAAATAAAGTAATCTAATTTTTCAGTCACAACATAAAGCTAGCGTCTTCTTGTTTCAAAATTTCATAGTTTCTATAATTGTTTTCAATCGATTTAGCCGTGCGATTTGCATTCTTAACCACGGGAACAGCAATTATTCACAAAAAATCCAAACGAAACTCAATATTTCAAACGATTCTTTCAATTATACTTTAGCTAATGGCTTTTTGCTGACATGTCGTTGAATCAAAAGGCAAACAAGTTATCTATTTCAGCCAAATGGCGCCAAGAGAACAAATATCTCATCACGGTAAGAGCATGTCTAGCCTCGTCACCAATCCGCGCATTCGAAAAGCGCGACGAGACCTGGAAACGAGCATATGATAACAGGAGTCAAGAAGCTTGAGGTAAACATGGGAGACGGGAAAAGGGACGACTATCAGGTAAACGAGAGAAAAGTTACCTAGTTGGTGGAGAATACTTGATTGGTACGTTTTTCTCTTGCTACTTTTGATTCCGCTACGAAAAGCATTCTGAGCGATTTGAAGAGTGAAGACTGGTAGCTATTTGATCTGTTAAGGTGGGGGTACACGTGAATTTGTGAAATTTTAAGGTGTTTGAAGAAGGGATTGTAATGGGTTAAAATGTTTTGAAACACTTCCAGTTAGTTGACATTTAAAAGAGCTCTCTTTCAGTATTATTTTGCTCAGTTTTAATTTTTACCACGCGCCTATGTAAAACTTCCTTTCCTTCTGTTTCTCATCTCCTCTGTTTATAGTAAGGTTTCCTCTTTTTATCTTAACAAATTATGTATTGTAATTTAAAAGGCATATAATTAGTCTACTATATCATGCCCTTCTTCACTCCTTCTTTATTCCTAGTCACTGTAAGAAATCTTATTCAATAAAGAAAAAGAAAATGTTGACACCCCACAAAGGCACTGCAGGTTGCTGGGGAACTGTTTTGTGTCCACCTACTAATTTTCCACTTCAAATTCCAATTTTAAAAGTTCCTTAAATCGTCAATATTCCCAAAAACCCCTAAATTTCACGAATCCTTTGAGTAAAATTATCTCTTCCCAAATATACCCAAAAATCATCCAAAAATTCACCACAACATAGCTTTGTGTAATGAGTGGAGGGTTTTTGGATTGCTTGAAACGCGAACGAATTAACATTAAATCCATGTTAAGCGACGAAAAAACGGTGCCCAGGTGCAATCCCGCCTAAGTGGGATACACCTTCCACCTATCACACACAAGAAAGTCTCTTCCATAGGGTGTCTTTTGTTGAAGTAACAAATTGGGTTACGCTTGAAACAATGCATCTATTGAGCCATGGACACAGGGCGTGTGTGTAAGGAGGTGGAGACTAGGGGTGGGGTGGGAAGGGGGATAGTGACTTAAGGGAGAGTGGGGGTGGGGAGCGGGGTAGCAATTTAATCTCTAAGGTTCCTCCCTCACCCTAGCACGTGAAACCCCGACAAAAGCATGATAACAATACTTACGTCAAGAACAGCAGTGGCCTTGGGCGTGGTCTTCTTCGTAGACACGGGACTAGCTGTCCTGTCGGCCGCTGGTTTAATATCCTTCTTAGTAGGGGTACTCACGGCAAACAAGTCATCATCTTCGCCCAGAGGAGAAGAAAATGCTTTACCTTTAGGCGGTTTTTCGATCCCCTTTTTGTCCGGTTTACTTTCACTCTTTGCCGAGCTCGACGAAAACAAGTCATTGTCTGAATCGGGCACTTTTGCTTTAGCCACAGCTTTGGCCTCGGGTTTAGAGGGCTTTGCGTCCGTTGCTTTGTCGACTCTTGTATTGTCCTTTCGATCAGACGAGAACAACTCGTCATTATCAAGCGGCGATGAGATCTTCGACTCAACACCTTTGCTAGGTGTCTCCTTCTTTCTCGGTTCGAGTTTCTTCCCTTGGCCAACTGAAGAAAATATGTTTTCATCCCCGTTTTTTACAGCACTGAAAAAATCTTTTCCGCCTAACGGGTCTGAAACTTTTGTTTTACTTTCTTCCTTCGTTTTACCGACAGAGAACAAATCGTCTTCGTCAGCAGAGACCTTGCTCGCAGAGACCTTGCTCTTAGAAACGACGGCAGGCTTCTCGCCTTTCTCACTGGAAAACGAAAATATGTCCGATTCGTCGCTGAAGAGCTCATTAGCTTTGGAAGCTTTCGCTTTTGAAGTAGATGCAGAGAAAAGTCCGCCAGCTAAAGGATCGTCCGGAGCTGAAGGTGGCTTCGTTTCTTCTTCTGTTTTGACTTTGGTACTTGAGCCCGCAAAACCAAAGAATTCATCGCTCATATCAGAGTCCCTCGTATCAGTCCTTGGTGGCCGTAGCCCAGAATCCACCTCTGTATTTTCCAGTCCCCCGAAAGAAGGAAGGTCTCCCGGCCAGGACACCCGCGCGCTCGCGCTTGCGTCATCGCTCGGTGT
Organism: Pachyseris speciosa; assembly: GCA_016490735.1. NCBI lineage: Eukaryota > Metazoa > Cnidaria > Anthozoa > Scleractinia > Pachyseridae > Pachyseris > Pachyseris speciosa. Next base: position 78,327 of record JAEMWC010001848.1, read on the forward strand.
TGATCCGAACAAGGTAACGTCGCTGGCGCTGGCCGTCACAGCAGCAGCACGGCGCGCTTGACGCGTTGGAGGGCGCCGTTTTACTTGGATTTTGGCGCGGTCCTGGGAAACCAAGAAATCGTGAAGTTGAAATAACACAAGAGTATCGCAAAGGATTGAGTGTGAGTAGCCTTGAAAAAGGACTACTTGAGCGGAAGTCATCGTTTAAATAGGCCGTCCTCAGATAATGGTATGGTTAATGATCGAGTTGTCATTGTCGCTTACGAAGTTGCCGCTAACAAAACAACATTGAATAAAGGGGGTTAGATTCTAAAGAAACTGTGGTGCTGCGTCGGTGGGGAAGTGAAACACGAAAATTTGGTTTATCAACGGAGTTGATAATGTAAATTGACCATCGTACAAGGATTCAATAAGCTGACGTTTCGAGCCTTAGCCCTTCGCTCGAAACGTCACCCCACTTCGCTCGAAACGTCAGCCTTTTGAATCCCTGTACGGTGGTCAATTTACATTATCAACTCCGTTGATAAACCAAACAAAATAACATTTACCAGTTGATTTGAACGTCTTCGGAAGACCACATCTGACGGAAACCCGTTCAGCTCCATTCTTTAGAGTAAACGAGCCCTTAAAAAAACCTTCTCTGCGACCAATTCCCCCATCTCAGTTTCTATTCACAGGCAGAGTAAAGAAGCCCTCTTTAAGCACTAATGTCCCTGTGAGTCTCGCCTACCGTACTTTAAATTCTACCCCTATTTTAATTAAGGTAGCTATACCTTGTTGGCACTTTCCAAGGTTTTAACAGTTGCGGGTTCATCAAAAGACGCCACAGTAGGAGCTGCTTCCCTCCTGGGTGGGGAGGCTCCAGGCCTCAACATGGCAGGATTAAATGCTAGTGATTTCTGGTAAGAACAAATGACAATAGTCCAGTTTCGAGTTCGCCATGACCGCCGAATAAAAGCACTGAGAACGCATTCATACAGGGTTAGCCTCGAACTAAAGTAAAATATTCACAAATACCGCCGGGAAGGTGCCACGAATTTGAAAATTAAACAATAGACAGAGCTGTAAACAGGTCATCTTCTCGCTGGAATTTGTGAATATATTCACATCAGACGGAGGCTAACCCTGTACAAATGCGTTCTCAGTGCTTTTATTCAGCGATCATGGTGAACTCGAAACTGGACTATTACCTACAAACGCAGCCGGACTAAATACAGCCTCCAAGGCTTAATCCATACGTTATATTTTCATCTTCAAGATCGAGCTAAATTAACAAACAAACAAACAAGAAAGAGAAAAGAGCAACGGCACATTAAAAACCCACCACCACCAAAAAGAATATGCCCTAAAAACAACAACAATTACGGTACCAATTCAAGCATTAATACAACTTTTAAATACCTGCAACTTTTCAATTCCGGAACCAGGTTTCACCGGCGACTTCTTTGGACTAACAACAGAGGAGGCTGGTAACGAGTCTGGCTGCGGTACCGGAAGTGGGAGAGACGGCTAAAACCAAAGAAAAGGAAGCGATCAGCCAAGGATATTAAACAACAGTGAGCAAAGGCTGGCAACTGAACGTTCTGCATTGCAAGGTACAGGCAAGGACCTTGAAAAGCTGCTAGTTGATTATCCGCCAATTTTATGGCAGTAACATAAGCTCTCTGGCTTCCAGGTTAAGGGTTTATTTTGACTTCACGAACGTTACCGTTCATACTACAACCACGTTACCTCTGGTTTGGATTCTTGTGCAGTTTTCGCCTTGGGCTTGGAAGAGAATAAATCATCTTCATCGTCATCATCGTCATCTCCTCCTAAGGGATCTACAATAAAATGGAAAGAAAACAGCAATAGCGTTACCATAACAGCAGAAATATCAATAACATTTGTTGTAAGGAAGAGAAAATTGACAAAGATTCCGATTCTGTCGAATTGTACGGCCAACTTTATTCACTTTATCACAGGGAAAAAACTCAAGAAAAACTGCAGCGCCCACACTGGACAAGTACAACATTGAACGTAAAATACGTAATAGTCTAACCTTTCGTCTTTGCTGTTACATGAGCTTTCGCGGCTACCGCTGAAGATGGCGGTGATTTGCTGGTGCCAAAGAGATCCACGCCTCCAAACAATGATACCCGCCAACAGGTTTCTTTGATTTAACCGGTTCAGCCGGTTTAGCAGGTTTTACAGGTTTTACCTCCCCATCTGGTTGTGAGGTATCTACCAGCTTATCTGGCTTGGACTCTGCAGAACGGAAAAACAATATTTAAAAGTCAACCTCCGTCCTTGAAATGGAATAGTCACAGAGCGGTCATAAAAAGATTTCTTGAGAAAGCAAAACAGAGGAATTGAAAGTAAATCCTTGGATAGAGACAGCAACCAATAAAAAAAACTCAAACCAACTACAAAAAGGATTTGAACCAGTGCCTGACTGGTGGGTGGGAGGGGTGGGAGGTGCGTGCTTTCACCGCGCAATTGCAGCTATTTTTTAAATCAAAGATCTGCTTTCTGACAATAGTTGCAACGAAATGACGTCATGAACTCCGAAATGGCGACACGTGGGTACAGCTGTAACTTGAAAGGGAAAACAGCCGATAATGATATCCAATTGTAAATGCTGTTTCCACGTTTTAAAAATAAACCTTCAAATTTAGTTATCATTTCCAACAACTTATCGTCAATTTGCTGGAAGAGCGGATGTTCGCTTTAAATCCCATTTTACTAGGCTCTTACCCACAGGTGGTTTGGCCGGAGTAGAGAAGAGATCTTCTTCTGTGGAATCACCGAACAAGTCGGAGCTCGGTTTGGCTTTTGCTGGCGCAACTGCAGGTTTGACTGTCTTGGGTTTCGAAGAGAACAATTCATCATCTTCTTTTTCGTCCTCAAATAACTCCGCTCCTTTCTTAGGTGCAGGTGATTTGTCTGGGAAAACAAGTACAGAGTTAATTGAGATTCCTTGGTTTAGCCACATGAACAAGATGTAATGTTATGAGTTATGACTTAGAGTGGTTTACAATTAAGTGTCGAAAGTAATCCTCGTTTGCCTTGGTTTTGCTCTACTTCGCTCTGTGATTGGTTAGCAAAACTCGCGCCAACCAATGAGAAGCAAAACCAAAACCAATCGCGACTTGCACGCGCGTATTTTCCCGCGCTTGGCACCAGTTACATGTAATTGCTTCGAATTCTGATTGGTTCGTTGCGCTGTTCACGTCTGTTGTGTTGGTCAGAGAGTTTTGGTTTCACTACAATCAATCGAATATCGCTCTAAACGACGACGTGTAGCGTTTTTAACATGCACACGTTCAAGGTGGTTCTGAGGATAAATTCGGTGGTTGTGAGAATCTCATGAAAGCTACCAAGCAGTACCTTCAAGTGGTGCTATTTATTACGCTGCACAAAGTCACTCTAAATTTAGAATCTTCGGATAAAATCGTTGAATAAGTGCAACAGTACGAGTGAAGGTTGGGGTGGCGTTCACATTGTACAATGTAGTTCTCAATTTTGATTCTATGTAGTAACCTTTAAATGAAAACTATTGAATATTATAGCATGAGGAATTTTCGAAGACGATATAACGTCAAAGAAACGCGATGACCTCAAAGAACGTAACCTGTTCCAGGCGTTCAGATAGTAAACAGGGCGCGATAGTACCAGCAGAGCGAGGCGAAAATAAAGCGGCGAAAAATGGCGAGGGGTTGGGACGAGCGGCGGGAAGGAACCCGCCTCACGCCTCCCGTCCCAAGCCCCCTCCATTTTCCGGCCTTTTATTTTCGCCTCGTTCTGTTGGTACTATCGCGTTCCGTTTAATATCTGAATGCCTGGAACAGGTTACAAGAACGAGGTTCCTAAAAGGAAGGAATTTCTCGTAACCAACTTCAAAAACTCGCCTTCTTCCTTCTTAGCTGTCCCTTTCTCCGCGGCACCTTTTTCACCAAGAAATGACGGCTTCTTCCCAGCAAAGAGATCAACACCACCGAACATGGGCACTGCTCCCACAGGTTTCCTTGGTTTGGGGCTCTCAGCAATCACTTCTTTCTTCTCTTCGACTTTCGGCGTCTCCTCCACAGACTTACTACTGCCAAACAAGTCTTCTTCTTCATCGCTAAACAGACTCGGTTTCGGCGCCGCTGCTGTTGTTGTCTTGGGTTTCGATTGGCTGACCTGGCTTTCATCTGTGAAATCACGTGATGGAGCTGCCTGTGATGTGGCCGCTGACAGCGGTGACGCAGTCTCAAAGGACTTCTGAGGGGACTGAAACAATCGAAAAACACGGCATAGTCGTATCGTTATGTCGCTGAGGGGAGACAATACAACCAGTTTCTTTGACCCTTTAAGTCCAGATGTCAAAGTGCATGTTCTCCTTAATGTTTCCCATTACCTCTTAATGGAAGTAGTTGGGAGAATTTAGCTTAAAATCTAGACATTAATGACGGTCATTTGTATTTGATTCAATAGTGTTATATTAAAGAGAAACTGGATATTAGCAACTGTAAGAGCTTAAAGGGCTCAGGAAACAACCCAAAGACAGTGTCGCAAGCCTGAAGACCGACAGTTCCCGTGTAACCCCTCTCTCTCAGTTGAATTTTGTCAGGGGAAGGGAGGGGGGATGGAGAAAGGCATTAAAAGGAACTCTGGTAAGAGTCTTAAGGAAAACGAAATCACTTAATATAGGATATCAATGTTTAACTTTGCGTCCTTACTTGGGGTGGTGAAGCAGCAAAGATATCATCAGAGGTTCCACCGAACATGCCTTCATCGTCATCATCAGCATCAAAAAGTGACTGCATCTTTGAACTGCTTGGCTTTTCCTGCTGTGGAAAACAATACAGTCAAATGCGCTTGGCAAGTCTGGCAGCAAATTGAACCATAAATGACAACCACTATCACTCTATTCATGATCTCATTCAAACATGCGCACGTCATTGCCGACTCTACTGAAAGTAAGTACCAACACTATCCTATCAAGACACTCCTTAATATGACCTACACTCCAAGACAAATTACTTGTAACATCTAACCTACGTGTAGCAGTACCCACCCCCCCCCCCCGAAGAACCGGTTTTTCCTCGGGGATGGGGGGGGGGGGGGTGGGTGGGTACGGCTACACATAGGCTAGTAACATCATGCCGGTTTTTCCTCCCTTGATGTTGAATTCACGTCAGCCGTGCAGAAAAAAGATTCCGTGAATTCAACATTGGAGGGTAGGGTGATAGCCACGGGTTGAGGGAGAATGTAAGTAAAACCTTGACCTGCTGCCAGGCGAGAATTGGAGACCTTCCGTGTAGCATCACAGATACATTTGGTGGGGAGTGCCATTCAGGCACCACATACCTTCTTTCTTTGTTCCTTGGGTGTGGCAGTGGGAGACGGGGCGGGTTTAGGGGAAGGAGAGTTAAACAAATCATCATTGTCACCATTAAAAAGCCCTGAAGGCTTATCACGGGCGGGCTCGGATTCCTAGGAGAGAGGAAAGGAATCATTGCATTATCTGTCAGAGTTAAAACCTTAAGTCATTCTTGAAGTCTGAACTCTTGTGAACATTAACTGCAAGAACCTGAGAGGGAATTTCCAAAAGCAGGGGACTGTTTAAACGCCTCAAGCCTGGTAACACTATCAAATAGAAGCTCAATAAATTGTTTCCGAAACTCAGCCCCTTTACACAGCTTAGAGTCCAGCTATAGGGGACACGTTCTTGCATTTCCCCTCATCTCATAAGCCAACACTTCCAAATTCCACAGTCCAACTGGACTACAATGTTCCATATGCAGTACAAAGCGGTTCTAACGTTCGAGTCTTTGAATGAAATCCTAAAGTTTGACCATTCAAATGAAAGCTACTGAGCAGTACTTTGCTGTGGTGCTGTTTATTATGCTGTACAAAGTGGTTCTTACTTTTGACTTTTGAGTCTGTGGATGAAATCCTAATGTGTGACCATACAAATGAAAGCCACTGAGCAGTACTTTCCTGTGGTGCTGTTTATTATGCTGTACAAGGTGGTTCTCACTTTTGACTTTTGAGTCTGTGGATGAAATCCTAATGTGTGACCAAACAAATGAAAGCTACTGAGCAGTACTTTCCTGTGGTGCTGTTTATTATGCTTTGCAACATGGTTCTAACTTTTGAGTCTGTGGATAAAATCCTAAAGTGTGACCATTCAAATGAAAGCTACTGAGCAGCACTTTGCCATGGTGTTGTTTATTATGCTTTGCAACATAGTTCTAACTTTTGAGTCTGTGGACGAAATCCTAATGTGTGACCATTCAAATGAAAGCTACTGAGCAGTACTATCCTGTGGTGCTGTTTATTATGCGGTGCAACAATCTCACAATCTCATGGCAGCTAACATGTACAACTGTTACTTACTACACAAACTTAATGCCACAGAAAGTGTGTCAAGAGAACAAGAGTAAACAGCTCTGAAGCTTCCCACCTTCCCTTCTTCTTTTGGTTTCTCTTTGCTTGGTTCTGTCTTGGCTGTTACACTGGAAAGAAAATCAAGAAGATATTTCTGACAACATCCTAGGTGAACTCATGCTCTGACTGGTTAAAAAGACTTGTTTCTCTTAATCTCTGGTGTAAATCGTCAGGTCTTTGATAACAAGACAGACACTGAGTGGTAAAAGAATTTTTAGTTTTTGTTTTAAAGAGTAGTAAAATAATGCTCAAGTCAAAAGGCATACCAAAAACTTGAGTCACCATAAAAAATTCTTTCCCTCAAGCTATGCTATAACAAAACTCATTCAGCACAAATTCATTGAAACATGAATTCTGAAGTGTACATTTGTGGGATCAAAGAACTCTGACACGTCATCAAATTCAATCGATCACTTAAACTTCATTCAGGATGAAAAGAACTATTTGCTGTACTTTGCTTGTCAAACTAACAAGCAAAGTAGGAGGTCTTGTTCCCCTCCCTCCCCTCCCCTCCCCTCCCTTTATAGCACCTACCACAGGCTTACGTGAAAGGGTCAGTGTCCTTATGTGAATTTAAAGATGTCTTTTTCTAAATTATAAACCCAATGAAAGTTTATAGATCATAAAAGCCAAACAATGAAATAAGTAATTGACTGTAGTACATACCTATTTGCTTTTGATGCTGATGGAGCAGCAAAGAAATCATCTTCCTCGTCTTGCTCATCATCATCAAACAAGCTGATTGTTGTCTTTGGTTTTGGTTTTGACTTCACGTCAGCTTTTGGTTGTGGCTGAGCAGCAGGGGCTCCAAACAACCTCCCCCTCTTCCTCATCCTCATCACTAAACAGTCCTCCCCCTGACTTTGGTTTGCTTGGTTGTGATGCAGGGGGAGGTTTTACTTCAACAGGTGCTTTCTTGGGTGGTGGTGCAGTTTTGGACTGACTGAATAGGCCAGTGCCATCCTTCTGTGAGACCAAAGAAATAGAAACTGTCATCTGTATAATCATGAATAGATGGAAGAAAGAGGGCTGAAGTAAAAGAAGTGAATTGGCGAGGAATAGTACATAGGGGAGAGGGAAAGGAGGAAATATTATTGGGTGAAAGAGAGAACGGAAGGGAGAGGAAATAGAAGGAGGAAGGGTAGATGGAATGGACAAAGGAAAGTTAACTCAAAACACAGAAGGAAAGTATCAAAGGGGATGACAGTTGTGCGGTAAAAGATCATAAGAAAGCAACACCCATGATTGTCATTTCTTACTTTTTCTAATCTCAAAGAAAAGAAGAGGGAAGAAGACGGTAGTATGAATTAAGGTGAAGGAAGGTATGAAAGGGATGGGAAAGAAAGGTTTGAATCACAGGAGTAGGGAAAAGTATAAAAAGGGAGAGGTGGGGAGACAGAGTGGAAAGGAGGAGATAGAAGGAAGTATGAGGTATAGAGGTATAAAAGGGAGGGGAGATAACATGGAACACAAGGACAAACAGACATAAGAACACAAACAGACATAAGAAGGTGAAAGAGAGGCGAAGGGATGACGGGGACCATTTTAAAGTGGTAGGGCTGAAACATGTGGCCAAGTTCAAGTGGTAAAATTCATACGTTATCCACGTCATCTGGAGCCCTACAAAAAGCAATCAAAGAGAAAAGTGGTAGGACCACCAGCCCCCCCCTCCCCCTCTCCCTGCACAATGGAAAGCAAGAACAGGTGGCAAAAAACTGGCAGGTAATCAACAGAGGAGAGGAAGGGAGGAGTGGAAAGTATGAAAAGGAGTAATTAGAGGGGGGTAGTAGCGCAATCTGTGATATAAATGTTATGTACCTCATCATCATCTTCAGTTTTCTTGCCTATAAGAAGAGGTGGTGGCGAACTGCCAAACATTGACACTGCACCAACAGGCAGCTGAAAATGCACCAGACAAAGTGTTAAATTGACACAACTTTAAAATCAAGTGCCTTAAGGAACTTAATACCTGCAAAACCAAAAGGAAACTTAGAACTCAGCATCAGGTACATGTAAATTTAGAGGACACTGGTCACAAGATGTCAGCACAACTAGAAAATATAATTAGGTTTAGTTTAGAAAATGAAACAAGTGTTACAACTTCCAATGGATATGACATTCTTATCTAGTGACTGAAGTACATAGGCAGCTGAACAAAATGCAGAGAAAAGATCTTGTCTATGGACACAACATGCAGTAGAGATGTAGCTTGATCCCCACACCTCAGGAAGTTCTGGATTGATGCCCTTACAACTAGTGCACTACACGTTCCTCGTAACACACTACAAATGTCAGTAACTCACCTTCTTCTTGGGCGGTGCCTCAACTGATTCTTTTGGTGGTGGTTTGTCAGTGAACAAATCACCTTCATCTTCCTCATCTCCTCCATCATCACCAAACAGGTCAACCTTCTTTGCTGATGGCTTCTTAGGTTTTGTAGTCTCTATTTAAATAATGCAAAGTCATCTTTGGTGTGTTTTCCAGAGGAAAACAACAACAACAACTGAGAATTTGAAAAGACTGACGACTACGTTAAGTGACTGTACATCAAACAGCAATGTACCAAGGCCAAAATATAGTTGAACCTTTAGAAACATAACATATATCCCATATCAATCCACTAAGGAAAATGCATGAAAAGCACTGAGGAGAAATTTTATGTTGAAATACCTTGCACTGCTGGAGCTTTAGCTGGCTTTGATGTCGTGCCACTGAACAAATCATCTTCATCATCTCCATCAAACAGTCCCCCTCCCCTCCCCCTCCTCCTCCTCCTCCCCCTCCCCTCTTGGGCGAGGGTTTTGCTGCAGGTTCCTGTCTTGGTGGGCTTTTTGTTAGACTGCTTGCCAACTCCTAGGTTCAGAAGAATAATTTTGGCAAAACAAGAACAGCTTTATTTATGACTTGTTAAATAGATATTACAATTTGTCCACCCAAGTGTAGCTGGGCTAATCAAGTTGGGTGGAACAATAATTATACAGGTACATTATACATAAAATTATTTTAGAGCTAAAATTGACAGTACCGTTGAGAGACAGCATTAGATGTTATTACTATTAAATACAATTATATAAACATGAGGAAGACTACAATGACTACGAATATAATGTCACAAAAATCTTGACTTTTGAATGAAGGTTCGGGTATCATGATAAGAGTCATGACTAAAGCTAAACACGTCAAAAGAGTTCTTTTTATCTTTCTTCTAAGGTCATTTTTCATAAGATTTCTTAATTTAAAGGCACCTCATTCCATACAGGTTTAATCAAATTTGTAGGCGTGAGTTATGGTACCTTACCAAAGGGAATTAAGATCCTCACCTCTTGTGTTGGTGACCCAAACAAACCAGAATTCTGGAACAAAATATTACTGTCAGTACCATTCACAAGGGGGGGGGGGGGGGGGGGGAATATCATAACTTAGTGAAGCGTGATTCTGTGGGTGATTGTGGTCCTGAGAATAACTGTTTGAGATCACATTAACAATTTGACAACATCAGCTTCTCAGCTATTTGCGGGGTCAAACTACCCTTAACTTTCATATGTAAAGATAAATAAAGTTGTTGTTGTTTAAAAAAAAATCAGTTAAAGTCACCTTAAACATTTAGCTACACTACACTCCCCTACAACACAAGCTTTTAGTCAGGATTTTGGTGATAGGCTGCCCATATTTTTGAATGATGAT
>JAEMWC010001849.1:5000-67500 GCA_016490735.1 Pachyseris speciosa
TTGTTATTGTTATTTTTATTGTGCTCCAGTTTCTCTCGTCTTATTAAGGCACGTTTATATGCGGGGATTAGATCATCCAATAAGTGGCGTTTGAGTCATTTACCGCGGCACATGTTATACTGCTATACCTATTTTAATGAAAAAGGTACGTTTTTGATAAAGATTACCTTCTCTTGTGTGATTTTCATTTCTGTGACCATCTCCATTCGTGTTTTCTCTCGTTTGTCCTTGTTTTAAAGTCAGTGTATACTTCTGACGATATTGACACGTGAAAGGATACCGAAGCTCCGGAGCATGTCTGACTGCCACGCGCGATCTGTTGAATGCCTGCGAGTTGACCACCACATTTTGATAAATGATATGGTTTGAATCTGTCCCTCGGGTTGTCCCGCAACCTTGAAAAGGTACCCTGAAGATTGCTGTTTTGTTCAAAATTTCATAAGGTCTACAAGAGAAGTGTCGTAGATGAAGCGAAGTTGGTTTGACTTTAGGTATATCTCGTAAGTCCAGTTCTAGTAGGATAAAATCGTTTAAGCACTGCAAACTGATGCGATGGTCACTTAGAATTGGCGAAGTATTGCCTGAAAGAAAAAAAAACTACGGATTTTTAACAGATGAAGTAGAAAGATACATCCGTAACACATGATGGGAGTATGATGATTCAAGAGAAACGTTTGAGGCTAAAGCACCAGAAACTAGGGTCTAATATTGTCTGAGCACATGAAAGATTTGTTTGCCAGTACTGATACTGGAAGTGAAGAAATCAGAACAAAGAGGAACTCAACCCTTTGTTAACGTGAAAATTCTACCTCTTTGCAAAGAAAGGAACAAATAGGACTTACGGGGGAAGGGGACAGGCCAAACTGTGATATATTTACCTAAGGCGTCAAAACGTTTGGGGCCAGTTCCACGGTTTTAGCTAAAACGTGAAAGGTATGCATAACGAAAACAAGGCTCGTGGGGTGAGTTCTTTCTTGTTCTGTTTTCTTTTTTCGGGGGGCGGGGAAGGGAGTGGTGGTGGGGTTGGGGGCGGGGAAGGGAGTGGTGGTGGGGGTGGGGTGTGGAAGGGAGTGTGGTGGGGGTGGGGGCGGGAAGGGAGTGGTGGTGGGGGTGGGGGTGTGGAAGCTGTTCCAAAGTCATGGACTTTTGTCGTCATTGCAGATCAGGACTTTTGAACGTTAAGAAAAATGTTGTAGCACACTGAAAAGGGTTTGAAAAGCCGTGTCGACACGATTTACCGCTTTGTTCAATTCCAATTATTAATTAAAAATCATGGAGTAGTAACCAGCGTTACACATCATATTGTGTGTAAAAGTGTTTCTGGTTAATACTTTTATTATTAAATGAAAAGTCGTAAGCTTCGGCTTTCGGTTTTCAAAGGCTTTAGATTCGAAGGCGAAAGCTTATGACTTTTTTCTAAAACTGTTAACCAGAGAACGCTTTTACACAATTCAATTATACAGTCGAATGAGCGGTTAAACAACTACTATATGTTATATGTAATGGTATTTACAAAGACAGGATACTAATTTGCATTACGACAGCGATTATAACGACCAACACACCGTGAACTGTGACTTAGTTCTACAAGATTGAAATTATGACTATGACCTTCACTAGAACCCGTGACGAGTCGTTATCATACATCCTGCACCCTGAAATGTTTCTTTTTGCACGAGGTCGACTGCCATAACCCAACGCATGCATGTCGTGGGCGGATAATGTTTATAACATAAACACAAGCTAACGCAGTAGCGTTTTGAAAACATATCAGCGCCAGAAGCGTCAAGCGTTTCGTATTAAAGCTAAACACATATCTCCAACATTATCACTTACATGTGTACGCACTGAGTGATATCCACAGAGGAAACAGCAGACCTTTCCAGTGGTTCATGACCGTTGAAAACGAACCGTTGTCTAAACGGCTAAATGATATTAATATAATCCAGCCGTTCTTTCATTGTGCATAATTTATACGTTTGTTGAAGACTCCCGGGGTGATTGTACAAAGATTTTGGCCTTGGCTTTGTTCGTTAAAAAAAATGAAAAACTTGTTTGTTTTCATGCATTTGCATAATTTATTACGCTGCGCGCTTTGCACATACCAGATACCTGGACGAGAATCAAGTCGACGTTTCAAATAAGCTTCAATTTTCACCGCTCGAATTAACTGGCTCAGCTCTTATTCTATAGTTTTTAGTGAATATTTTCGTACATGTTCATGTTGGATACGACAAGAAAATGTCAAGCCGATACCTCTTTGAAGAAGGGTTTCTGCGTTAGTTAATTATCTCATTAACATTCCTATTTCTAAATTTTCTTTGAAAATATGCATTGTTTTGTGCCCTATCCCTGTTAAAGAATATTCAGATAATTGGCTTTGAAGCTTGTTCCCATTATTGCCACATGTGCTCTGCACAAGTAAAAAAACTTTCAGAATAAAGAATAGCACTGAGTTTCAAAATATAATATCAAACCTATATTCCTCACTGTCTAGCTTATGATACAGTGTTCGTGTCAGATCTGTAGCCAAAACAACAACCAAAAAACCATTAATTTGGGCTTCGGTTTAATTACCAAATCAATGTGCCTTAAAGTTTTTAAAATAATGATGAATTTTCTGACTTACACTATAACAAACACCATGAAAAGACTAAAGAAATTTTTTTCAGCTGAGCAAGTGTCCAGCATTCGTTAGTTCCTCGTGCCATTTGAGACACGTCTTTCCCGATGTCTACATAATTTCCAAACACAACTTTTGTGATATTAATGGCGTTTTTATGTTGGAGACGTTAAAGTCTGAGACGTTAAAGCCGTCTGGCATAAAAACGGGACGCATAAAAGTAAACGACCTAACAGAAAAAACAAGATTTTTCTAAAAATAGACTGGGTTCTATTCTCGGAAGACAATAGGCACGAGTAAACTCGGTGCCAAATAAACTTCAAGAACAAATAAACATGGCGGAATTGCAGATTCTAAAATCTAATTCTCGATGTCGTCAAGAAAGACAACAAATGGAGATGCAAATGTTTTTGACAAAGAAAATCATTCGAGGAAGCGGTTTTTTCAGGCGATGGATGAGGAAATAGATATGGCCGAAGCACTTGGCTTGTCCGCCTTGGCGACCAAGAGAGCAAGGAAGGAACGAAGTGCTGATTAACAAAAGAGTTCAGGGCTAAATGCGTCCGAATTAGGTCGTCCCGTTTTTATACTAGGCAAGTCGTCTGATAAGTGCGTCGAAACGACGCACTTAGATGAAGACGTTAAAGTCGTCAGACGTTAAATGCGTCAGTCTTATTTACCGTTTTTATACTAGACGTCAAAGTCGTCTCGAGACGACTTTAACGTCTCTAGTTAGCATAAAAACGGCCATTGCGTGTGACCTTACGGAATCGTTAGATATCTCATGTCCTCGATGATGGAGTTCAAGTAACCTGCTGGTACCTGTTGCCTTATAGTTCATGCAATATCCAAGGCTTCAAAATACCTGCTATACCAGACAGGTATTATGTCTAGTTTTCTGTCTGGCGAAAGACCCTGATACACAGTTCATGGAAATTTCGGGTTCTCCAAATGTCGTCTTTGTTTTGCTTTTTATCTTTCCAATTTTGAAGTAAAAAAAGGTGCTGTTTATAATGCCCCTAGCCCAGCCTGTCTCCCTGTAGCCTGCTGTGTTCCAGGCTTTCAGATAGTAAATGGAGTGCGGTAGTACCGGCAGAGAGAGGCGAAAATAAAGCGGCGAAAAAGTGAGGGGGGCTTGGGACGGGAGGCGGGAAGGAACGCCTGTAATGCACATGTCATCGGCTTCCCCGTGGGGTCGATCCCCGGGCTAACCGGTAAAACGAGTCAAGCAAACTTGAGGAATTTCCCCGGGGGTCGGGGAATCCCTCAAGACAAAGCCCCCTGGGTGAGGTCTCTCTCAGCTGAAAATCCCCGAGACATCCTTTTTAAACTTGTGAATTCCCCCACCCCTAATCTTTGATCGTAAAACAATGTCAAGATTTTCCCCTACCCTCGGGCAAAGAATCACATCCACCTCCTTATATTCCCACACATATCTCCCTGGTAGACCCGGGGCTCGATCCCACGGGGAAGCCGTTGACATGTGCATAAGGTCTTAATTTATCGCGTACGTGACCACCTGATTGACAACCCAAGACCACAAACCACCCCAACGTGAAAGGTGAAATGTCAATTTTCAACGTACGCGCTCCCAAGGAAAAGATATTCAGATCTGGCAAGCTGCAAATAGCCGCGGAAAGGCCTTCTTTCAGCAGAGTGTGGTAGCTCCTCTTGTCACCGATTTTGGACGTAAACACCGCACGAAGCGTTCAAGCCACGTGAGAAATAAACCGACCAACAATAGATATGAGATATTTCAAATGAGATCACACTCAGGCTACGGTTGGATGATTACAATATTCAAATTAAATTTGAAAGTTTGATATCAATAATATATTCTCGAATGATAGGCGTCACTCGCTGAGTATTTTGAACCGTAAAGTGCTGAGGAAACAAAGTTATCCGCGAGTCTCCTTCCTGCAGTTGCTTTCTCCATTCCTTTGACAAACAGCTCTCAGGGATTTCCGTACACGATTTCACAACTTCCACCCTTCGCTGAGAGGATCGCGAAAACGTTCCTCTCCGCCGCCGTCCCAAGCCCCCCACCATTTTTCGCCGCTTTATTTTCGCCTCGCTCTGCCTGTAATCTCGCGCTCTGTTTACTATGCAAGAAAATGTAAACAAACTAATTGTGGTTTGTCACGTAGTACAGCTAACACCGTGGGAACAAAAAACTGCGATCAATATAAGCAAAATCTTGCCAGACCTTTGATTTATTTTTCAGATAACAAAGGAACGAATTTACAGCAAACTTAGAGCGGAATAAAGTAAGATCCTTCCTGTTAAAAGCGACCCTTTTGTTAAACCTGAGTGAATACATGGACTGGTCAATGAGGTCACGTATACACAAACGATAGGACGAAACGTGACAGCCGAACGTGTTCTTGAATACAATCACATGTATTTATAGAAACTCTGGCATGCCAAAAAAGGACCATTGTTTGATATACCTTTTTGACGTTTAACAAATGACTTTTTATCTCTAACACATTTTGTTATTGGTAGATTGAGATTCTCGATTCGATCACTATCATATCCAAGGTTGTCTGAACAATGAAACAATTCAGCCAAGAAAACGAGTTGTTTTATTTTTGCGTGTTATTGGGGTCAACGCCAGCGACGGCAGTGAGGCGAATAAATTTTATACCAGCCCAATGTTCCCAAGCGAAGATGAGTTATAAGATTAACTTTGAAAGCTTGAGAAGTTTTTATTGTGACACCAGTTACGCTTTTGTGGGTCGGAGTATTGGTTGACCGGATAGAGAAGCAATCATAGATCGTTCCTTAATCTAACGGCGGCACCATTTTTCCGCCATTTTAATTTTATCCCTTGCGAGGCGTAATTTACGCTCCTCATAGAGGAACAATTATTGTGATCTTGGAACAATTGCTCACCTTTGTACTTCACGTTATTAAATTGTCCGTGATTGTATTTGAAAGCTATTATTTCAGGCAATTACGGGTTTTGTACCGACACCGCGAAAAAGAATTGACCTTTCAAGGTTTTTTTTTTTTTTTTTTTTTTTTTAACTTTTGATATTGGCCATGTCAGTAGTAATGACACCGTTACAGAGAAAGAGCACCTTAAAATTAGTAAATACGTGGCTGTTTGGGAGTCGTATCTTTTAACAGACGTTTGTTATGCTGGGAGGTTGCCCCGGGGCTGCCCCCAGCATACAAACGTCTGTAAAATTTCCCGATTTTGTAGAACCATATTTTCGTTATTTTGCCAGATGTGACTCTCAAACTTGGCCAATCCACTAATTTTAAGGTGCTCTTCTAGAATTGTCGATAGATTTTAGCTACTTGGTCAAAACCAAAAGTAAAAAAAAAAGGTGGAAAGGTCTATTGTAAGATCATGTGGTCATCTTTACGCCGAAAAATTCCGTTTGGCCGGTTTCTGTGTAACTATTACTTTTAACCTTAAGGCTACCGCACGTTGAATGTTATGGAATTAAAAATAAACACTGCATAATCCAATGTTTCACTTTGAAAAGCGATGGCTGGCAGTTCAGGGAAAATTCTAAAATACACCTGGACCGAACTGGAATGCAGTAATGTTATCAGGCCAGAAATCTTAATCTCCGTGGCTATTTACCATGAAACGACTTCAAACCTCAGGTAAAACATTTCTGTTTCGTACATTTTAGTCAGCTAACCATGGCAAAATTGTCAAAGGCCATGAGCGGATCTGAGCAAAATCCGGCCCTCTCGGTTACGACAAGCGACTTACAAGAGGAACATTTCAAATTGCGGCAAACTGGAAACATGGCGGACGCAGTTTGCGGCATGTCTTCGAAGATTACAACTGGGAAAACCTCAACAGCATTTTAATACTTTGTATTGTCATAATAAACAATTACAAGCAGAGTGAATTTGAATAGGAGCGATATGATTGTCACGAGTAGAGTCCTATACCAACACGTGCCTAATGACTTATCCCATGGTTGACATCCAACTTGTTTTATTTTGAGATATTCTTAACAGTGCCGGCAAAAAATCATATGAAAACTTTAACAATGAATTAAAAAAACACTGTACGTCCAGATATAGCAAAACAATGTAGACAGAAAGCATTGTTATCTAAAGAAAGTCGATATTATTTGGGAAGATTACCAGAAGCCCACAACGTACTCTACATTACTTGAAGAAAAATTTCGTTTTCGGGGTTTTCGAGACCATTTCAGTTAGTTTTCATTACGAGTTCTGAATATATTATCAAAACTGGTTATATTAAAAATTCAGAGAGCGTTAAATTCTTCGTCTTGAAAGGAAATTGTCGAATTCGAACCGACGGATATTTTGTCTTCAGAAACTACTCTTCCAGTCGTCACAGGCGTAAGAACTACAAAATGTCGACAGCAATGACAAATGAATGAACAAATGCCGCGAAATAAGATCAAAATAAAAATATGAACTTACTTGCACGAGGAAGCAGAAGTAAATAAATCGACGCGAAGAAAGTTAGCTTCCACCTTCCTTTCATCATGAACTGTACTCAAGGAATGGTTCTGTCGACGAAATTGTCGTCATTCGAAATGAACAGCACACGGTCACGAGCGTTTAAAATTAGAAATTGAAATCTGCTGCCCGGGTGGCTTTCTGCTCAGCTGGTAAATTTGAACTGTTGTGTTATTTTGTTCATCACGCGATCTGGATGACAGGCTTTATATAACATGCACAGGTCATGATTATGGAAATGTTTTACGTCACGGGTTTCCGTTCAGTTGTGTATAAAACGTCACGTCGTCGGAAAATATTTGAAAATATGCCTAAAACCACGATTCCTCTGACAGTTTCCCTGGCATTCGGAAGACATATAAGAACACAAAATGATGGCGTGTACTCACGACAGGAAAGTCTTTCGTTAGGTGCAGTCAAGATTACTCGAGGTTAAAAATGTTAAATAGTACTTAAAGCAACAGCCCTTCCCGTACAAGGCCATCTAGATAATCCTTTATTCAGTTCAAGGTCGAGGGTGCTTTGTTTCGGCGCAAGCCGTTATTGTGTTGCATAAGAAGGATTAACGTTTGAGAATGTCTTTTGAATAAAGGGATGGCTGGCCGGGTCTCGCTTTTGCCGGAGTTCTAAAGCGCGATTATTCAAAGCGGGAAGAAGTACTTTTCTGTGTTGTTGAATTACTGAATGCTGTTCTTACTTTTGAGTCTGTGATGAAAACCTAAAGAGTGGCCATTTAACAGTGATTCAAATGAAGCTCGTAACCATTTTTTTTTCTGTGGTGCTGTTGCTTTAAAAAGGCGGCTTTTCAAGAACTTTTGAGTCTGTTGCTGAAAACCTAAAGTGTGACTATTTTTAAAACGAATGCTACCGATGCTAATGAGAAGTACTTTCCTGTGGTGTGTCTATTATGATGTATTTTATACATCTTAAAGGTAGTTTAAGTTTTTAAGACCATGCTGCGACAATTCAAATGAAAGCTAATGAGGAGTACTTCACGGCGGTACTCTGTATAATGCGGCACGAGGAGGTTTTGTGGTACTGTAGTTTGCGATGCCTCAAGAACCGTCTCGTCTAACGCCAAGGTCAAATTCTGACCATTCAGAGTGAAATGCTGCTTTGTCCGCTCTTCAAGGCCTTTAGATCTCTTAACAGTAACATGAAATACAAACCAAAGCTATTAAAAAGGAGTTTTGATGTGAGCTGTTTATTTTATTCAATTTTTTTTAACTTTTACCGCATTGGAAAGTATGAGAAATTTGCCAAGAAAACAATTAGGTTGAAAACAAACGTATCGCCATCCCGTAAGTCCTTCTGGCAATTCCACCCACGTAAGTTACGAAGTCATAGAGGTGAAATACCGGAAGAATATCATACTAAGTATGCTGCTCATCAAAAAACGAGAAACTGGACAAACAACCAATACGATTATATTTAACAATAAGATTATGAGCTCGAGATTTCCATCGCGTGATAGCTGATGAGGGCGCAGCCCTAATCAGCTATCACGCATAGAAATCGAGAGCAACGGAATAATATAATTGTTTTAGTATAAATCCACTAGCCGTTAAAAACTAAACAAGCAAATTAAGTAAATTCTCCTCGCACGCGAGGAAGCGGCCGCCATTTTGTTGGCAACCGCTAGTCACTATCTGCAACAAAATACGGAGCGATTAGCGTAGCCGATAAGAGAAGAGCACTGACTCGTGATATAACGATAGAAGATTTTCACTAATAACAATGAGAGCAACGAGGGAAAAGTAAAAGTAACTAGAAAAATCCTTTAAAAGAGAAAAAAACGTTCTGTGTGACTACTAGTCTCCCTCGCAGCCGTTTTTAGGAGGAGCGTTGCGTGACGATACTAAAAACGGCTGCGAGGGAGACTATGTGACTACCTAAAAGAACTACAGCAGAGATTTCTGGTGGGTGGTGGTGGGGGTGGGGGATATAGAAAACCATCATTTCTTGGTAGTTATAGAGAGAAACTGGTCGTTCAAAGAATAATCGAGCAAGGGTAACTGTAGATTCAAACTCGAAAGGTTTGGCTAAAGATATGATTAGTCAGTGCTAGAGGAAAAACATGACTGGAGCATTCTTGAAGTTGTAATTAGAGTGGATCTTTTAATGTCTGATTTTGATGTTCCATTCAAAGTTTACAAGAGGAGAATAGTTTAAACTATTGTCAACTCAAAGAAACCGTCATAACCTTTACTTTTCGCTGTCATTCGATTTTACTCGTTGTGGTTTTCGTTCCCAGGATAACGGGGTCTCTAATTTCTGCGCGGCCAGTTCTTGAACTCTTCTTTTCCACAGCGTTGGGGCAACATTAGGGACCTTAAGCAACGACGACGGCGACGGCAACGAAAACGTCACTTCAAAATATAACTTCTCGTTTCTGTAACTCTTTCGCGATTATTCCACTTTGTTGAGCTTGGAAAATGCTAGTCTCCTACGCAGCCGTTCTTTGTCTCGTCACGCAACGCTCCTCGCCACTAACGGCTGCTGAAAACCGAACCACATTCCTTTCCCGACTATTAGCCAATCAGGATCAGCCTTCCATTTTCTGGAAAGTGTACGCGCCAATTTCTCAGTTCGGCCTGCATCCAATCACAGCCTAGTTTATATCGGTGTCCAGCGTGCGCTAACAATGGACTACAGTGGAGTGATAGGAAACGGTTAGCGTTTTGTTTACGTTTTCACTAGGATACTAGATCTTTACCAGTAATTGCACTTGACTTTGTTTCCGAGTAGACGAGTTTGGTGTTGAGGTTAATCGTGGACCAAATGAATGTGACAATTTTTTTTCGGGACTTGTCATATTTTGATTTGGTAAGACACTCAACACGAGATTGTAGGCCGCGTGTCTTTGAATCGGAGATAGGAAGCCAGGAACGTAAGTCATAAGCGCCCTAGTCCCGCTTTTAGGCCAGTCAATAGGAGAAGAAATACGAGCGCTAGCTTTGCCTTTGCCAAATTGCCGGGATTTAGATGCTTTCGCTCGGTCAGTCACGGAAACGTTTTCGCGGACAGTCTCTCCATCGGGAATATTTCGTATCTCTTCTGTAGCTCGTAGGAATCGCTTTTGCTCTTGGAGGTTCCCTTTTACTGAAGACTTCCTCCCTTTCTCGTTGAATTTCTTTTTACGAAGCCCGTTGGAACTTTGTCAACCGCTTGTAGCAAACATTTCTGGGCCAGATTACAGAATACCCGGCAACATCATTTACAGATAGCGTCCACTGCAAATGAACAATTCGCTGCTGTTTGGAAAACACCTCACATCCACAACGATTGAATGATTTGTTGACAATTGAGTGAACGTTTGCCTGTATCAGTATTTATCGCGATTTGCATTGCCGACGGCGATGATCACGTAAAACACTATGGACAATCTTCTTAGGAATTGTTCCATCCGTGACCAGAGTCCGTGACATCGCTGACAGAATGAAAAGTATGCTGTTTCCTCTGACGTCATTGTCATTTTTGTGATACCTGATTGGTTAATTCGTTAGACCGCAAACACAAAGGGAAAGGAATGTGGTTCGGTTTTCAGCAGCCGTTAGTGGCGAGGAGCGTTGCGTGACGAGACAAAGAACGGCTGCGTAGGAGACTAGGAAAATGCTGGCGAACTGTCCAAGAACTAATGCACCAGTCAATTGAAACCCCCACCCCCCAGGTCCCGGGGAAGGGTGGGGGAAAATAGGGGCATCGAATCACTTTTGAACAACAAGCTGTCCCCTGGGGGTGGTGCATTTGACTGTTTTCGACCGCGGTTCCCGTCCCCACCTCGGGCAAGAGTGGAACTGGGCACTAGTACTTCACATGGAACTTCCAAGATGGCGGAAGGCGAAAGAAAGGTACGTAACAGTGGTTTGAATCCACGCATATCATGCTTTTACTTTACCATCCACTGCAATTGATATTCAATCTGAATCAAGTAATTTGTTTTCTATTGTTTGGATGTATTATTTACATTTAATTTCCATTGAAATTCAAATGGTATGCATGGGTAATGATGCGGAAAGGTCAGGTCATGAGCTGTTCTCTTCTCTGATTTCCTACAGGTTTTATTTCAATACGAAGAAAGCCGTAAGGTTCTTGACCTTCATCAAAATGAAGATGTTGCTGTAAAAGTTAAAGAGTGTTTTAGCCTGGACAGTGAAGCACGGATAATTTTCCAAAAGTATGAAGAAGACTGGGGGGAGTGGGTCGATGTTACCGTTCAAAACATTGAACACAAGGATAAAATCCAAGTGCATGTTTTGCAGTCGAAGCCACCTCCAAATGTTTCACAACCTACATCCGTCGATCAGGTATGTCTGCACTGATTTATGTTTATAATACTTTAGTTTTTGAAAAAGTTTTTGGAACTGATCTGTTTGCAAACCCTAATTGTTTTTGCTTTTTTTTTTTGCACAGCCCAAAGATTCCCTGCACACAACAAGAAATGAGAAGGGAAGTGTTAAAGGTAAACAAACTTGTCATTTGTTTGATTATTATTCTTGCCAAATAATAGTAGGATAAAACAAAAATCTGAAAAAATGTGGTCTATATTTCACATGTGATAGCAAATTGTGCATCACATTTACTTTAAGGTGCAGATACCTTATAAATGAAGTACTATAATTGACTAAGAATATATATTACAATGACCAAATATTTTAATACTTGTCTACTAAAGAAGCTGTTCTTCTGACAGTATGTCTTGAATATTTACTTTAATTTTAAATAAGAAAAATGAAGTTGAATCTTTTGATACTCCAATTATAGTGTTCATATTGTGAATTTTGTGAATAAATTTCAAGGCTTCTGCCTTAGAAAAATTTAAAGGAGCCCACAAGGCCAAAAACTGAGAAGTTATGAGCCCAGCCTGAGAAAAGTTAAATGTTAGGAAAAACATTTACTGGGCACCAAAAACAGTACCTTGGGTGTCCCAGACTACCGGAAACCTGCTAGGCAACAGCCTTGCATCCTAAATACAATATATAATAATTATTTTTCACCCTCAGGGAACTGTTCTGGTAGTGGTTCAAAACAGACAACCTTATTGATGAAAGATGGAGCAGTTTCAATTGGGCCTGCTTTAGAGGTAGGAACTATGCAATTAAAATTTGGTTTTCCAACAAAAATATTCATATCTCCTCCGTGGGTGGTAATGGAAATTTCCAAGAAGCAGGGGTGGGGGCCCAGAGGACCACTAGAAGTACAAAGAATGTATACACTCATCTGGTACCATTTGCAGAAACAAAACATTTCCTGAACTGGAAATTGAGTTTTTAGCCAGAAATTAAAATATTAAAATGTATAACATATTAGAATTTTAGAATTTTGTTCTAATTTGTTAAAGTGGTACTATGATCAAAAATATACATTTTCTGTTCTTTTCATATTTTGAAAATATAAGTACTTGTTTCTTACCTTGCAAAGTTTCAAGTCAAAACTCGTACGGGAAGTGCCATTATTTTAACTTTACATTTCGAATTCGGCTTGCCGCCATTACTCAATTAAAAAATGACCGGGACCGAACCCTGAGAGTTGGATCGAGTTTTCCTAAAGATTTTGTGACGTCAAAGACTCAACACGTCACTCAACACGTGCCGTTTGGCTTTGTTGTCTGTGTCCCGGAGGGAATAATAATTATGACGTGTTGAGTCATTTACGTCACAAATCAAGTCAAGTGTACCAGATCGCAAACCAGTAGAACGTGGGCTCGGATTTATGAACGGAGTAATGGCGGACGGATTTTACGTGATTTTCGTGGGTTTTCAGTCAGCTATTTCTGGGCTGTGTAAGAATATATCAATCTAATTTATAGCAATTCGCATTTGTCTAAACCTATTAAATACATTTGCACTAAAAAAAGCGAAAAAGAAATACAAAAATTTTCATCGTAGTGGCACTTTAAATTAGTATTCATACATGACACTTCAATTATCTGGACCTTATTTTCAGTTCTAGTCTGGGTCGTAGATTTTTGACTGCATTTAGTAGTTGTTGCTACATTGACATGTGTGCTGTAACAACCTATTCTCCCAGCTTTTTGTGAGAACCTATTAGTTGACTATTTTTATTTTCAAATTGCTAGAATATTGTTGGTTTGTGCTTTTAAAATTAAATTTTATTAATGAAATTCAGTTTAACCCTTTCACTCCTGAGTTTTTCTACCCCTTTTTCCAAACTCGTAAATAAAACCTAAATGGCAATGTATGATATACCATTTGAAAGGTCTTGACCAGTGCAGTCCTTATTTCATATCAAAATTGGAGAAGTAAATCATGGCTTTGACATAAACGGGCTGAAAATGTCAAAGTCAAAAAGTTCAGAAATGCCTCAATTTTCAGACATACTAGGTATACCCCCAAACTATAGCTTATTTTGCAGCTCTCAGTTAATAGAGTAACATGAGTTATGTCTCACACTGCAAATGTGTAAAACAAAAAATTGTCAAAAGTTCCAGGGGTGGTCATAGATACTAGAGGGGTACAATTTTATTCTGGAAATGAACTGATCTTTCCAAGACCATTTTTGTGGCAAAATTTCATTGAAATAGACCAAATATTAACAATTTTATGAACTTTTTACGTCAGCTGACGTAAACAGGTGTTAAAGGGTTAAGTTGCTCTTTAAAATGCAGTGACATCCAGTCACCCATGAAACTGAAATCTGAAAGAAATAATTATAAACAAAATCTTTCTAGTGTGAATAAGACCACAGACAATATATTTATGTTACTTGGCTTCCATTATTGTTCTCTAGAATGAGCCTTCTTTAGCAGACTCTAACAAAGTGACCGTCGAGTTGAATGTTGAAGATATCAGGAAGAGAAGTGTGCTGTATGCCAAAAGCTCAAGAACATACCATCAACGAATGAATGCGAATGCCTTTGAATTGTGCATTGAAAATCCCACTCTGTTAGATGACAAACAGAACCTTATAGAACTTTGTCGTAAAAAACTTGATAATGACGGCTACAATTACAGCAAGAAAAGATCAAGATCAAAATTGTTTGGAACAGGATCAATGGAGCATGGTAGCAGTAGCAAGAAAGTGAAAATGTCTGAGCACTTACGTACTAAGAAGGTTGAAGAACTCACAGATGATATAGCTAGCCTCGCGGATAGAATACGACTTTTGCAACAACAGAGAGCAAGAGATGAGCAACTTAAACAGTACATGCGAGCCTCTGCGGTAGAAGAGGAGATCACCAAGCTGCGAAAAGAAAAAAGAAAGCATGAAGAAGAGGTGTTGCTTATCCAGAAAAAACAGGCAAAAGCCAAATGGTACAAAGATAAGCAGTCAACCAGTTCCTCGTCTTCTGACGGGTCATCGTCTTCGAGTAGTTCAACTAAGACATTGACATCTTTCTGGGGAAAGTCAGTTACACCAGCAGAACCATTGAGTAAGGAAGCAGGTACAGCCAGAGGAAATTCAACTAAAGCTACCTGTACTAATCAGGAGGAAACACAGTCGTCAAGGGTTTCTGATGAAGTCGCCAAGCATTCTGGAGATAAACCTGGAGAGAATGATACACCAGAAAATGAGTCACAAGGAGACAACAATAATGGCACAAGGAGTGCTGATAGTGGGAGCAAGGCTCATTTTTTGTAGATAAAGACGCTCCTAGGAGTGACATTTATACACGATATGTGTCACATCTTTCTTCTTGTTTATCGGATGTGTCTAAATACAAAGTTGACGATGGTTTATATGTTGCGTTAATTAATGATATGACACTTGAAGAAGTTGCTGTTGCAAGGAGAGAATTTTGCTCTAGGAAACATTGTTCAGAATTACAAGTTTGTTCACAGTGCGAGGGACTGATTTCGTTTGCCCACGATGTCATAAATAATGGAATTGTTGAACTGAAGGCATTTTTTATCAAACACTTTCCAAAGGTCAAGTATATAAGTTCAAAGGCGGTAAGGCTGCTAATGCAGCTGCCACTTATTGTCATGGAAATTGCACCTGAAGGCCCAGGATCAAAAAGACTGTATGCTACAGAATTCCAACCTGGAGTTGATGCACAAAGATTTGTGGTCATAATGAGACAGTTCTTGCATTCGAAGAAAGCAAATGTCAGAGAAAAGCTTCCATCTAGACAAAAAATAAACGCCTTATGTGAACTAGCAACCACTGAAACAGATCGTCTGCTACTAAAAATGACTGCTTGTTCTGAGCTTAGCGCTAAAGAAGCTCGGAAGCGATATGGAGTTCAAAATCTCGGCGAAAAACAAAGGAAAATCGAAGAGACCCTTAGAAGGGCAAGTGAAATCAAACAAACAGTGGCAGAGCTTGCACGAGTCAAGGAAAAGGCACTTTTGCGCACCATTGGCTTTGACTACGAATCCAGTGATTCAGAGGATGAAAGTACTGACCTTGGCGAAGTTCAAGATGTTCAATGGATTTCGTCAGAAGATGCAACAGAAGATGAAGAAGAGTTTCCATTAAGTGATCAGCTGCATTCCAATAAAGGACAACATGATACAGACAGCTCAGACCATGGGAGTTCTTTTGTTAAGGTTGCACAAGAAAATGCAGTATCAAAGGAAAAAGGAACATCAGACAGGGGTATGTTTGATCCAGATGACACGGACATACTGAAAAATCCAACTGTAAATCCAGCACCTTCAAGAGAAACACTGTTGTTAATACTAAGAGAAAACAATCTTAACTGGTTTACATTTGTGGCTGAGCTAAAAAACATGTTACCAACAGATAACCCTGAAGTTTTAAATCAAATACTTGTTGACTTTGCTGATTTCATCCCCTATAGTGATCTTTCAACAGCAGAAGAGCAATTGATCGAAATTAGTAGACAGGCATATTTAGAGATTCAGCGGAAACAATCTCTAGGCAACGCCATATTTGAGACTGACAGTGAATCTGATGATGGAGACTGGTGTGAAATCAATGATATTTGTTCTGATGAAGCAAAAGAAAAAGTGCAACAAGAAAGAAAAAAAATCAAGATGGCTGCTAAAAGGGAAACTTCAAAGCTTATAGCTAAAGAAGCCCTTCTTAAACGCAAGATTCCAAAGAAAGTGTCTACCATTGTGACAAAGTACCCTGATATAGGAAAAAAAATGGAAGACTTTGTTCAGAAACACCGGGTTGGTGCAGACCAGTGGCGAAGAACTGGAGTTTTTACTTTCGCGAGTAATAAGAATTCTACAGGGCCTAAAGTAACTTACAAAAGGATGCAAGAGCATCTACAAAAGGAGTATGACATATCGATATCGTATGGTACCGTTGTTCAGTTGTGTGCCGTGAGGAACAAGAGAAGGATTTCGGCTCAGCGTTACCAGGGTGTTGCAGCAATAACTTGCAGAAGAGCACGTAAAGGTTTTGATGTCAAATTCAATCCCGATAGCCGTTGGTCATACTGCTTTTACAAGGGCCTTGATATGCTTCAGCTAAAAGACGGTTCAGATAAAATGATTCTCAATAGAGACGACCAAGCAGGATTCCGTCTGGATAGTACTTACACACATAAGAACCATAAAGCTGTCTGCTTGGAAGGAAAGCCAGAACTCACGTCACATTCTGACTATGTAAGCAAACACGGAGGTCAACTTCAAACATCATCTTACTTATTCATGAAGACGGAAACCACTGGTCAAGTGTCTGTTGGGATTGTCAAAGCACCTGGCGTTCTACACGAGAAAACAGCAACACAGCATCTTGCTGACTTGTACTGTTTGAAAGAAAAAGCAGAAATGGATGTGTGTTTTGAAGGAAAGAACATTGATTGTATTAGAGTTGATGGGGGAGCCGATGAGGGCCCAAGTCATGTTGAGGTACAGTTTCGATGGACCGAATGGCATCTAAAAGAAGGAAGGGAATTGACACTGGTCACAACAAGGAACAGTGGTGCGAGCTGTTACAATCTTGTAGAGCTGCAGAATGGTGTTGTTGGCCGAGCGCATGCTAATCTCTTTATACCGTCGACATTGTGTGGATCTGCCGAAACTGAAACGGGAGGAGTATCTCAGGATAGATTACACGAAAACATGGAAGCAGCACTGCAGGTGTATTTGGATAGAGTCAATGACATACCATTTGGTTCATCTGTAATAAAAATGTACAGAGGTGCCACAGATAAGCATGCAACAGAGCTGAAAGATCAGAGACAGAATTTACTTGTGTATTTGAGGGGAACCAAAGCAGCTAAGGCCGAACTCAAGAAGAAGGAGCCAAATCAATATCATTACTTTGAACAGGTTTGGAACTTACGGAACCAGCACATGGTACCAAACCTTCCAAGTGGGTATGTGTTTGCTCTCAAAGCCTGTTACAAGGAGGGTTGCATCCATCCAGTTTGCAAGAACGGAAAACCAGCCAATGATTCATTATGGTTCCCAGGAGGGCCAAGTATTCAGTACCTGCCATTTCCAGTACCAGACCCTAAACGACCTTGGGGAGCCAAGGAATGTGACAAGTGCAGTGGTATTTGTAGTGGACACTACAAGGGACCAGAAGAGGTGCTAGCAGTGGATAACTGCAATTTGAGCAAAGCCTCCATTTCTCCTCCAAGTACTGTGATAAAAGATGCCTTTGACAAAAAACAAAAGGAATGTCTGGAACTGACGTCCGATGAGATAGAGAAACTAGCAAAGCAAACCTTACTCCGTACCGATGAAGTTGAGATGTGGGTAAGACACCTAAGTGATGTGAGGAAACATCGCCAAGCAGGTGCCCAGAAAGCTTCTGCAAAAAGAAAAGAGAACTCTCTCAAGAAGAAGTCTAGTAAAGCAGCTGTTGACACCCCTGACTCGTGGTGTATTTGTGGAGGGCCAGAGTGTGGAGACATGATTGCCTGTGAACATAAAGACTGTCCCATAGAGTGGTTCCATTTTCAGTGTGTGGGGCTTTCAACAGCACCAAGTGGAGAGTGGATTTGCGCACAGTGCAAGGTTGCAGCCATGGAGAATTCACCTCAGTAGACAGTTTAAGGTATTAAATTTCTAAAAAACTGAACTTGAGCCAAATAAACGGAGTTTGTGTGATAATATATACAGTGTATTTCAAATTTCACTAATTTGCAGTCTATTAAATACATGTAATGAGATGGTCATGACCAATAATGAAATACAGCATGCTTTTCCTTCGTTTAATAGTTGAACAAACTGTATGAGAGTGTGATTAGCATTTTAATCAAAGCTGCACAAACCTGGAAGAAGAACATTATTAAATTTTCCCATGTAAATGTAGGTCTTGCACGTTCTTTTCTTAGAACTTTTGATAGTATCAGCTTTCTTGCCCCAGGGGTAGTGGCGTTTGATCTGAACTCCAGCCTCAGGGGGTAGGGATATTGATGCCTTTTGACCAGAGCCTATGTCAAATCCCCCACCCTTTCCCGGGACCCGGGGGGTGGGGTTTCAATTGACTGGTGCATAAATTGCAAAGAACGACGCCAAAGCAAGGAAAAAGAAAGAAAAAATTGTCGTCATGCGCTCACGTTCTCAAGAAAACCTAAGATTTGGTCATTTCACGTTGTTGTTTTGCAGAGGACGGCAAAGAAATGTACCAAAATGTGAAACGCACGTGCAGAGCGAATGTTTTTGCCCATTAAGCCTATTGTTTTATGACGTTCTCGCTGCCGTTGCCGTCCTCGTTGCTTAAGGTCCCTATTTACTATGGCCACAGACAGTATACTCGCGAAGACGTGTACTTGATTCGCTTCTCCTACAATAGGCAAAAAGCACTATCATCTGTCCATGGCACGGAAGTGCTTTCAATTACGTCGACTTCAAGTAGAATATTTTTCGCACTGCGGGTTTGAGGGCAAGATCTTCAGCCGTCTGGCCCGCACAGTCTGTAATGCTGCTATCAGCGTTATATAAGCGTAATAAAACATCCACGCAAAGTTCGTGTCCAGCGGCTGAGCAAAGATGGAGAGCTGCGGCGACAAACAAAAACGACTTTTGTAACTACTTGAATAAAACGATACAATACAGTCGCCACGAACTGGGATAGAAAAAAATTCCCTGGCATCTCCCTACCTTTTCACTGACTACAAACCAGTTTTCACTGCCAGACAAAATCTGGACAATGAAGCCAGCAATAAAGCCATAGAAATCAATTCCTTTGCGGAATTTTTTTGAAACGACATAACCTTTACAGTCGAACCTCGCTTATCCGGACTTCCCGGGCCTGGAGTAAATAGTCCGGATAATCGAGAGTTTGGATAATTGAAAATATGAATATTAATGAGATAAAATACATTACATTGAATCAATCAGCAAAGCGGAACGTACTTTGTATAATAACAAAATCAATGCGCGCGCTCTGATTGGCCATTCAGCTATGGTTTTTTGTTCCAGTATATAAACTCATGGAAATTTCGCGCGTCTTCTGGAAGAATCCTTAAAGCCGCGGCTACACGAGCGATTTTTTGCTTGCGATGGTGATGCGATTTTTTTGGAAAATTGTCGCGTCGCCGGCGCCAGGTGATGCGACAGCTCGAAAAATCGCAGAAAAAGAATCGCGAAAAGTTAGAATCATTCAATTTCTCGCGATTTTTTTACCTGTTGCGTTGCCAGTTCAAGGGTGGCTACACTTGCGATTTTCATCGCGCGCTGGCGACGCGACAAAATTGAAAAAAATCGCATCACCGGCGCGAGCGAAAAATCGCTCGTGTAGCCGCGGCTTAAGTCACTCGCCTGCGGCTCGTGATTTACGAATTCTTCGAATGTTCTTCCAACATCCAGGAGGTTTATCAGCCTATAAACCAAAGAAGTTTGTGGTATATTGCTTAAGTATCGTAAAAATGAAGTTCAAGGAAAAACTTTGGTCTAAACCGTTCACTCTTTGCAAGGAAAACAAACCTGTTTCAAACGCACTTTTTAGCGCCTAAATTAAAAATAAGTCATAATGATAGGGATTTTCATTATGCCTTGTTAATATTCATGAAAAATCTGGGACCAGAAGAGGTTGTCGATCCGAATAATCGAGGTTCGACCGTACCAAGAAGGAAACTCTATCACAAGCTTGCCTAGTTGATAGCCAAAATTAAAATTCCCTGATTTTTGACCGACTTTCAGGTAAAATATTTAGAATCTCTCTCACTTGATGCGCAATTCTCTGACATTTCCCTGGCCCTGAAAAAGAGTTTTTTCACTGACGTTTGCTTGACCTTAGAAACTAATTGATCCTGTTATTACCTGTTCTTTCGTTTTTGTCTTGAGCGTTAATTTTGGCGCCTTTTTCCAACAAAAATTGAACTGCTTCAGTATATCCTTCCTGCAAGCATTAAAAAAGATAACATTAAACGTGAACGGTCTCTTTCTCACTCTAGGAAATGAGCGGAATACGGGTCCTTACTCGTTTCGTACACAATTATCAGTGCATGAGTACAACGGGTCATGACGAACAAGGATCAGTATACGCCAGGCTATGCGCCAAGAAAATATCAGAATCATATGCACTTGCAACGAAAAAAACAATCTTGCACGTGGACATACTTGCACGTGCCAAGCGTATTTCCCCATATACGTTTTGTGCAAGAAGTCATTACACCTTTGCACGTTTGTTATACAATGATGCTGTGTTTCATCAAACTGGGACCGATTGCGTGAAAACTTGAATAAAGTGGGCGGGGGAACTCAAACCACTATGAATATCTTAAAAAAAGAACACCAGATTCAACATGCACAGCTGTACAGAGTTTCAAATGTTTTCATTCCCCTGATATCACCAGAAGTTACTCAGTACCACCAGCAATGGACATAATTGTTTTCTTCTTTGAAATTTGTAATTTATTAATTTCTCTCCACGACTTTACAGTCGATTAAAGAGGATTAAATAGGTAAAAAGGAAGAAAGACAAAACAAAACTGTGAAATGGCCACACTAAAAAGATTCTATAATGTTCACGTGTCGATTATCAACCATTGTCAGCAGGATACATTTTTATTTTATTTTCTTATAAGCGTTTAGGAAATCATCGCACCCGAGGAAGTACAATAATAGGACACGAGGTCCCTTATACAAAGGTCGACCTTCAGTGCTCTGAATGTAGCAGCGGGAAGCGTGAATGCAAAATTACAGGCAACAACAGACAAGAGTAACTAACATTATAACTAGAACTACATACAATGTTGGCAAAACTTAAAAAATGTAACAAATTGGTACAACTAAAAAACTAATTAAATAAATGCACTAGAAACTAACCGAAGGAATTTCGAGAAGTAAGGTCCACTCCGTCGTTGATCTTACTCATTTTACGCTTTTCAAATGGTTTTCATTGTACACGCACAGCTCACCTTAGCTGCCAGATGAAGAGGTGTCATTTTGGACTTGTCAGTAAACACATTGACATCAGCATCGAGGTGTGTGATCAAGTACTCTAGTGATGCTATGGAGCCGGACCGAGCTGCGAGATGAATGGCTTGTCTGCCGAGCTGATCCTTGGTGTTCACACAAGACTGAAGGAAAGGAGACGAAATAAATAAAAAAGAATTGGGTTGTGAACATTCTTAAAAAAAAAAACACTAGATTACCAGCTTTCCGTTATTCTTCCCAGGGATAGAAGCGAGGCAACACGTGCACGAGCGCGAAAATTGCCTCCCACAAGACAAGACATTTTCTCTCTAGAAAACGGCAAAAGGACTGACGGCTTTTTGGACTAACACTAAGTAAAAACGGTAGAGACACAATTTTAGATGCTATCTGCGTTGTCCAAACTTGTCAATCTTTCAAGGCAGTTACCAGTTACCTCTGGTGGTTTCTAGAGGTCACCTTGCCACAAGTTGAACTTCTTATAAATTGTTAATGTAGTAGAAAAATAGGAAAATAAATGATGATGATGATGAACAGTTACAATATCACTGAATCAAACGCATTTTGCGGTTAAAATCGTGTCCCTACCGTTTTGACACTTACACGACTCGTCCGTCTGGGAAGACTTTCTTCCTAGTAAACGTTACATCCCAATTCTATTGTCAATTATTATAAATCTACTAGCGGTCTATCAAGAATGCCCCCCCTGTGATTGCCTACGTTACTCGTTATCTATTCTGTGTTATATAATAAGGTGAATAGTTCGCGCGTTGTGATTGGTTCTTAGCTATGATCTATTAGAGGACAGATGCTCAGATTACGTCATCACTTCAACTATTTTCCAGAAATGTGAAAATAAACAAGTTTTTCGCTTGCATTTTGTTTCTTTATTATATCAAACAAATAGATTCCATGTTGCCGTGCGTCTGTTCAGTAATAGATCACAGAAGACGTCAAAATGTGATAAAAACATCAGTGACACACTCGCCTGCGGCTCGTGTGCCACTTCTTTGTTTTTACCACACTTTGACGTCATCTGTGATCTATAACTGAACAGACGCACGGCAACATGGAATCTATTTGTTAAATAGATAGTGAGTAACGGTTGTCAACAAAATGGCGGCCGCATCTTCGCGTTTTTGAAGTGTCTGCAAGGAGGATTTAGATAATTTACTTGTTCAGTTTTGAATGACTAGTAGATTTACAGTAAAACTATTGGATTACTTGCTCTCGAGTATTGGTGATAGCTGATAGCTGATTCGTAACCACGCTGTAGAAATAGAGAACGGCTATTTGAACTTAATCGTTAGTCTCAACGTGAAGTGAATTCCAACTGTCCATCATATAGAAGCGTACATGTAACTGTTTCTAGATATCGGATCTGGTTTAAAACGAAGTAAGAACGTTCAAAAAGGGCAACTAAATTTATCTTAAAGAATGAGGACTGCTATGCTGATCGCCTAAAGAAATTAAATTTGTTATCACTAGAAAAAAGGCGATTGTTGGCAGATGTTACTTTTTTATACAAAGCCCTTCATGGAATAATTGACATTGATGTTGAACCTTACGTAGATTTCTATAGAGAAACTGATCACTATTCATTTAGACACAATGGTAAGCTAACTCTAAAGATGAGATAAGCAAGGACAAATGTTCTTAAATATACTTATTTTCATAGAGTTGTGGGAATATAGAACTCCCTTCCCCTTCCCATTCGTGAGGCAGCAAGTGTAAATTCTTTTAAAGCCTCTGTTAGAAAGTTTTTTTTATGAATTAGTAATTAGTATTTTATGAATTAGAATTTAGTAACTAGTATTTTACGATTTAGTATTTTTATGAATTAGTAATTAGTCTTATAGTCTCATAGTCTCATTAGTCTCTATTAGCCTCATAGTCTCTCTATTAGTCTCTCTAATAGTCTCATCGACTATTATTATTGTTATAATAATAATTATTTTATACTTGTCACCATAATTTATTACCTCCATAATTTTAATCCGTATCACTATCATTCTAGTACCATTGGTGATCTACTTCAATATGGGGTTCCGACTCTTTTGCATTTCATCCCTTGGCTTTTTCTCTTGTATGCCATAAATTGTGATAAATAAATAAATATATTAAATAACTAAATAATGAATGAGGCCTACTCCATGACTTTTAATGTCCCGGAAAATAAATATCGTTATCGTTATCGTTATCGTCATCGTTATTGTTATCGTTATCGCTATCGCTATCGTTATCGCTATCGCTATGGCTATCGTTATCGTTATTGTTATCGCTATCGCTATCGCTATCGTTATCGTTATCTTTATCTTTATCTTTAGCGTTATCGCTATCGCTATCGCTATTGCTATCGTTATCGCTATCGTTGTCGTTGTCGTTATCGTTATCACTATCGCTATCATTATCGTTATCGTTATCGTTATCGTTATCGCTATCGTTATCGTTATGACTATCGCTATCGTTATCTTTATCTTTATCGCTATCGCTATCGCTATCGTTATCGCTATCGTTGTCGTTGTCATTATCGTTATCACTATCGCTATCGTTATCGTTATCGCTATCGCTATCGTTATCGTTAACCGGCGATCAAACATTTTCTTCCAACATCGTGATGGACGAGCATGTTTGACCGTTCAGCCACCTCTCTCAACAACATATTTCAATGGTTTTCCATGTTTGATCTAGCTCAAACATTTTCACCCAACATTTCGCGGCGTTACGAACAAATGTTTGATCGTTCAGCCACCCCTACCAACAAAAGGTACAGAGCGGGTAAAAAAGCAACCAAAAGAACCAAATAACGTCGAAATTTCAGCGATAATACGCAAAAAATCGTTCTGTGGACCCACTCTGTCTAGTGTTTGGTCAAACATTGTTTGTGCGTTTAGCCACCCAACGTTGTTTGACAAACACGATGTTGGATGAAAATGCTTGATCGTTTAATAATACGCAAGAGAAATAATCGAGCGCGCACGACAATTGTGATTGTGCCCCGCGTCTACTCGCGGGACTGGCGATGGTTTTCGGGCGAGCTTCGGAGTGTTTCGCTTGCTTTATTCTATCCTTTAGAAAATGAGGGACCACTCGTACATGTAATTTACTAGGAAAGGTTCGCGATGCTATTACATTAATAAGGAAGGCAATTTTAGGCAAAGATATAAACTGAATTATGGATACACTTAATGTACCTTATGCTCCTTGATAAGAACCTGTGCTACCTGCACATGGTCTGCTCGTAAAGCATCCATTAGAGGTGTTGAACCACAGCTGTCGGGGAGTCTGGTGTAAAGCCACATCTGCTAATGTATACGACAGTGATACTGGTTAATCAAACATTGATTGTATTTTAGCTGTAAAAAATGTATTTTACCTTTTCTTACCTAGTTGCACGGCTTTTGTGAAGAGCAAGAATTGTAAATTTTTGAACAAAACTACCGTTATGAAATAAAGTTAATAATCGTTATAGAGCGGTGCTTAGCTGCGGTGCTTGTGTATTGCGGATTGCAACAACCCAAAGATGTCATAAATGTTGCTGAGATTTACACACAAATAGCATATAGTAAGTTTTTCATATTAATTTTATATTAAAAAGAAAAATAACAAGGGAGACGATAATTATTAATTTAACAATTTTTAAGGGTGTTTGCTCAAACATGTCACCATTACGTAACCGCGATATTTTGAAGGGAAATCCACGACAGTCGCTGTGACACTTGAGGGATTTCTTACATGTACATGCCTATAGCAGCCTGCGACAATTTTGCTTCTCGTTTCACTGTAGAATGGCCATAAAGGCCCCTTCAAAATCTTGTTCTTCTTTCAGACTTAGGCATTTATTTGTTCTTATTGAAAAAGTTTTAAAGGACTCTTGTTTCCTCTTTTTTTTAAAGGTATGTTTCAAAAATACTGTATTCCCTGCAGGTGCGGTATAATGGAATTACCAATAATTAACAGCAGCAGCTGTATACCTTGAAATCATGAGCTTTACAGCGTCCTCTTTCCCATGGAGAGCTGAAACCAATGAAATGAGAAATTTTGTTCACTAAAAATAAACAGGCTGATGGGAAAACTCTGTAAATGTGTTAGATGCAATACCACCAGCCGTTAAGTTAACTGATCATAAAATGAAATGCTGTCAACTAAAGATACTTATAATTTGAACAATGTTCCGCAGAAGGGGCGCATTTCGCTTTTTTGCCTAAAAATCCAACCCACATGGAAGGAGTGGGAATGCTCGTCATCTCTCTTAGGGAAGTAAACTTCAGATTTTGCTCCCACTAAGTGTGTTCTGGGCTTGCAACACACCATTATATTTAGCCAAGAAGGTCTCATTTAGAATTGCATGCAAAGAAACATAAAAATATATATTAAATTTTCATATTTTTAATTTTTTTGTCAGGGGTCAAAAAAGCTTGGGCCATGCCCAGTTTGTTTACTCCTTTAGGGGTTTAATTCAAAATTTCTGACGCGCAACCCCTCCTCCTGGAAACTAACAGCCTTTTGGTTAACTCCTAGCTTACTCGACATTTTTCTTTTCCACTAATGGCATACACTGTAAGTGGTTAAGACAACAAATAAAACCTGCTGTATGAAGAGGTGTGCGTCCATTCTTGCTTCGACTGTCCCAGATATCCATGCAACAGTCCAAGAGATAACTTAAGATTTCTTTATGTCCCTCCCTGGCAGCAATATGGAAACAGTTCCAGCCATCCTTATTGGTGAGTCTCATGTTCGCACCACTTTGAATCAATACTTTGATGACATCAATGTTAGGCTTTGTACAGGACATCATGAGTGGAGTCCTGTACTGACGAAACAGAAAAAATCAATGCTAAATTATGTAGAGATATTGTATCACCTGAATTTACCTCATTTATCTATTTCAGGGGAACAAACTATGGAGTTCCATATTGGACCCAGGGTGGCCACCAGAGTAACACAGCTTGCCCTGGTTATTCAATTAGCAGTATAAGAAATTACTATGTGAATGAAAAAAAGTGACCTTTTGTCTCACACATATCTTCTGTGTCAGGGTCTTCATTAATTTTTCAAGTAAAAGGGGACCTAATTAGCAGTAGCCAGGTACCCTGAGTGAATTTGATGGGCAGAGCTTTCAAGTTTACACCTAAAAAACGGCGGTGTGCCCTTCACAGTAGACGAGTGCTGGAACCTGGCGGTAGCGTTACAGCTCCTGTAAGCTCTAAATTTCACTGGCGGGATAGTGTACCACCTCTATTGTTTTAGGGCTAGTGTCCATTGTTTCTGTTGTTTGTTCTTTTGTTCTCCTGAAGGGTCGCAAGCCATTCACGTGAGACCTTACGAGAGCTGCTACATCGCCTGAACCTGGGTCCCACCTTCTAATACAACCACTGTGTGTACAACTGAGACTACATACTCAGAGCTGAGCCTGGCATAACAATATGATCTCCATAAGACCTAGCCTCCTTCACAGCCATTGTTTGTGTCAGTCCTATTCTCCCTCCCCACCAACGTCAGCTGAACCGAGCCGGACATTCCATTCCAGGAACTGACCAATCACATCGTGGCCTTTAAATTTTGGTGAATAAGTTCCTGTAGCCTCCTTTGCAGCCGTTGTTTGTGTCAGTTCTATTCTCCTTCCTGATTGGATACTCAGACACAATGGGAGTGAAATGTCTGGCTCGGTTCAGCAGATGTTGGTGGGGAGGGAGAATAAGACCGACACAAACAACGGCTACAAAGATGGCTACATAAGACCTGTTATGGATGAACATTCTTAGTAAGACCCTGTTCATCAAGTAATCTACACTGTTGTTGGCCATTTAATTCACTTAAAAAATTCATTGGTTGGCAAGGCAAAGCAAGGGGGCATGGGAAATGGATCAGGGGGATTCCTCAAAACCTGCCCCAGCCCCCCCTCCTTTAGCCCCAACAATAGAGAGAATAATAATCTGCTTCTGATTCCTATCATGAAAGCCATACCATATTTATCAAATCCCATATGCTCCTTATTCTTACTAGTCCAGTTCTGGCACTTGTCTCTCATGCAACATGGGCAAGAGGCTGGTGCACCATGTACAAAGTCCATCGTTAGTCTATTGTTTTCTTATTGTGTTTGATTTATTGTATCATTGTGGTGTATTTTTTCTCCTTTGTTGTGTGCTTTGTATGTCACCCATAAACTTGGTATATGGTGCATGTACCCGGTCAGAACTCGGTGTCTGACATTCACAGACTGCAGACTGCAGACTATCGTTTTGTTTCCCAGTGATTTTTAATTACAGCAGTTTCCTATGAAAGCCTTGTAGTCATTTTGTGTAAAAAAAGAATCTGAGGAAGTTTGAGGAGGCGAAAACTGGAAGTGCCGTTGGATTTTTACGTTTGACTATTGTGAAACTCTTCTAACCGACTGCAGGCCACTGACACTGATGTCAGCGCCTATTTTCCCGTGCTCAGCTGACATATCCACTTCCTAAGATTCTTTTTTTACTCGAAAATGTACAAGACTTTCGTAGGAAACTGCTCTAATTAAAAATCACCGGGAAACAAATCTATAGTCTGCAGTCTGCAGTCTGCAGTCTTCAGTCTGCGGTCTGCAGTCTGCAAATATCAGACACCGGCCAGAACT
The DNA here is from genome assembly GCA_016490735.1 of Pachyseris speciosa. Lineage (NCBI taxonomy): Eukaryota > Metazoa > Cnidaria > Anthozoa > Scleractinia > Pachyseridae > Pachyseris > Pachyseris speciosa. The sequence goes on from JAEMWC010001849.1 coordinate 32,971, forward strand.
GGACTAGATTCTCACCAGTCCGCTCTCTTCAAGCAATCTATCTCCGCTTTATGAGAGACTAGAAGCTTGACACATTCCACGTGCGATCCAGCAGCTGCCTCGTGCAGGGCTCTTTTTAAATCCTTGTTTCGCTGTTCAATATCAACACCTCTATGGATCAAAAACTTCACACAGTCCAGGTGTCCATGGCGAGAAGCCACAATGATCGGGGTATCCCGAGACTTTGAATGAGCACAGTTCAATATAGCCTTACTGTCCGGGCTAGAATCGACCATGTTGATAAATTCATAAAGCTTATTTCTCTGAATAAGGCGTAAAGGGGGAGGATATTCAGAAAATTCTTCATTAATTTCTCGGTTGCGTTCTTCGTCCTCTTCGTCCGCCATCTTTGTTGCCAAAGTGACGTTCGTGGAGGGTGGGGGTGAGGGTGGCTTCGTTTTCAAATAAATTTATTTTTCTATGGAATATTAACCACGCTTTTAGATACTTCCTTTTTATGAAGCTTTCCTTATTTACCTTAAGTTTAGTCTAAATTTATGTTGTTTATAATTTTCAGCACAATCTCACTCATAATAAAGAATTCACACTTCCTAGCCGCTCCACTGGGAGTAGTTGAGAAGTCTGGAAATGAGCGCGCTGTTACGGGACTGTCATGGCGATCAACGGTTTGTGATCTATTAACTCAATTTGATGGCTCTCAATTTCTCTCCCCGAAAGAGGGGAAAGAAAACTGTCTTACCGCCACAGCAAAGAATCATTTCAAATTTCTTTACTCCAAGGAGTGGCATCACGAAAGAAAATGTGAATTTTCTCGTAAAGCCCGAGAAAGAATCGAATTTTAAACATCCTGCATCACGGATTGCAAGAGAACAGGGATCTATATCTGGTTTGGATCAAGTCACGTTCCCACATGGCCATGCGGCAACTGGTTTTACGACAGCGGCGAAATTACACGAACAAGCTGCAAAGTTGAGTGGAAGCATCCCCAAGCAATCATTTTTGTCCAGTCAGCCCATTTCAGGGAGCCCAAGTTGCAACAGTTACTCTTCAGTATCCTTACATTGTTCGTGGAACTTTTCCTCCCAAACATGCGCCGATGAAAAGAGCTGCTCAAGCGAGGAAAAACAAGCGCGTATTGACCAACAAACACATGGTTCAGTTTTAATTGCGCCGTCATCGTCTTCGAGCTTAAAAGGGTCTTCATCTACAGTAAACTCATCATTGTCAACGATGGCCTCTGCGGGGAAGGTTAAGCGATCACACAGATCACAGAATCGCCAAAATCGCAGGACTGTTAAAACACTGAAAAGCAGCAAACAGACTGAGTTAATTTCACTGCTAGACAGTGACAATGGGGAAAATACAAGCGACAGTGATTGTTGTATTGTTGATGTAGTACAGTTACCCGGTAATAAGCTTAAAATATCCTCAAGTGATTCTGAAGTCGAGGAAATTTCAAGCAGTTCTCAAACGTCTTACCCAAGCAGTAGTCAGACTAGTCAAGTATCACTAAATGGGGATTCACAAAGTACCAGTGATTCAAGCAAGTCTTCATTAACAAGACCACATGTATCCTCTAAATTTCCAAGACAAACCAAAAAGGGTCCATCACGGAACTCGTCAATGTATGGTCTTGTTGGTGATGACATCACTGATTCAGATGATGATTCAGAGGATGTGAGCCACTGTGGGACTGAGTTTTCTCAACTGCCAGTTGAAATCATGGAGAACATATTCTGTCAGTTGCCCATAACAGACTTGATGTAAACTGTGTTTTGGTTTGCAGACAGTGGAATAGCATCATATCAAGAGACTCGGTAATTACAATGTATAACAAATACCATGTTGGAGCTGCAAAAACAGCTTAAAAGGGATCAAAAATGGGAGGAATGCACTACTTATGTACAAATGAATTCACTTATGATGTCCTAATAGGCCAATAGGTCACTTTAAAAAAGTGATAACCTGGGATCGAGGGTGCCACACAATTGATCTTGGGATTGTTTTGGGTGGGGTGTTTGCAAACTGCAGAACTGACATACTGTATGTTGTAGGTCTAAATGAAATTCAGATCAAAATGAATCTCCTTTGTATTTTAACTCTAATTACTTGGGGTTAGAAGACAGGAAATTGAGAATCAAACTAGCTTAAAATAATTTTGACCTGAATTTCATTTTGGCCTACACTGTACACTTGTGCACAAATAATTTCAGTGACTCCTCAGATCTAGCATTTTGCAAAAGTGCAAAATCTCCCACTGTGTATGTTTACAATGGGCATCTTAAATCATGTGAGAGCTTCAAGCCAATTTACTTACAGTTTATACAACATTGTGCATGATGAGATTCGCGTAGCGCACAACACGAATCGCATAGCATGTGACGCGAATCACATAGTGCGTCGTGCACAAGAGTGGTAACTTACTTTTGAGCGGTACTGTACCTTAGCACCCCCTCCCCCTACCCCCAAAAAAGAAACAATTCCACAATAATAATTATTTCAATCTAATGCAACACACTTGATCCTAATCTATAAAGTGAGCATCTGCATTCATGCAGTAATGGCCTTGCCCTTCATGCGGTAGCTTGCAACCTCCCAGTACAGTTGCACGTGTACCATAGACTGTTCTACCCCTGCTTTCTCTTATTCTTTCTCCAACCCCAAGCACAGGGCTGTCATTAAGGTTTTCAGAAGATGGTCTCTCAAAGAAAGTAGCTGGTCAAAAATCAAGCAATTCTTCCGATAGAGCCTGTTGTGCTTTACTCATTTTCAGACTGAGAGTAGCAGCCTATCAAAGATGGTTGTCGGCTTCTAATGACAGCCTTGCAATCAGCATAATTATGAAGCAGAATACACTACATTACAGTACATACATGTAGCTTGTCCAACGGCAGATGTCAAATACTCCTTTACGTGTACATGTACAAAGAGAGGGGAAATCAAGGCTGGGAATGAGCTTCCTACCCTTTGACAATCCTGTTGAGTGATGTCTGCAGACAAGAGTGAAAAGAGTGGAATATTTTTTTGTTAATTTTACATAGAGCAGTACATAATAATAATAATAATAATAATAATCACTTTATTTAAGTCTCAAATGTATTTAGCCAAGCACAGATGCTCTACTAATTGGGGAGACTAAATCAAATCAACTCTAAATAAATCAAATGAAATCAAATGTTGGTTTTTGGGGAGAGGGGAAAACCGGAGTACCTGGAGAAAAACCTCTCGGAGCAGAGCAGAGAACCAACAAATTCAGCCCACATATGACGCCGAGTCCAGGAATCGAACCTGGGACACATTGGTGGAAGGCGAGCGCTCTCACCACTGCGCCAACTCTGCTCCCCCTATTTTTAAAGCTGTACATGTAGCAACAGCTGTAATCGCTGACAACTTCTAAAATGAATACAGCTGTACTTAGATCTTTCAAGTGTCCATAAAGTACTGCATGTAGTATCCAGTATTTTGGCATTCTCATATTTGGATAAGAATAGTTTTGTGTCATGCCACTCTGCACTGTACATACTCTGTGTTGTTTAAGTGTGTTTAACATTGTCGTACACGTACATGTACCTTGAGTGAGTGGTGGAGATTAATTTCAGTACATGTATAATAACCTTGGACAATCTCTGTTTGGTTTCCTTTCAGTTTATTCCCTGGAAAAAGAAATACTTTTGTTTAAAGAACCAAGATTCTAAGTGTGAAGATGAGATGACTAAATTACTGGATCAGAAAGGTCTTTTGGAGTTGGATGTGTTTCCTGTCAATCTTGCAAGGTGCGTAGTTAAAATTTCTTTATTGTAGATGATACTGTACAGGGTATCATCAATGACTGCGGCCCACAATAAGTATTTCCAATTATTTATTAATGTACATGTATTTTTCTGTCTTTGTTTTAGTTTTATGAAGGAGTTTAAAAGGAAAGGACATCCTTCATTATTAGAAAATTTAAAAATGCACTGCAAGTTTCCACTGATAGACGCTTTCTTGGAAACCCTTACAGAGAGTTCCAAAGTGGTAAGGTCTTCATTAAAAGGTTTGGTTTCATTATAAAATAATATAACAAGTGTGAAAATTGGGTGTTATGGTTTTGGTAAAAAAAGCAAACAATCAAGTAAAAACTGAAATTAACTGTACAAAACCACAGAAAATAGAAACAGCTTGGGAATACTTTCATGTTATGTATATCTTTTGAATTTTTACATAAACTGTTGGAAAAGAACATTGTGGAGTTTTAGCAGTGAAGCGGTATTTAATAATTCCTATAGCATTTCATTTCCATAGGAATAAAATTCCATAATCTGTTCAATATTAACTGGCCAGAGTTCTGTTGTTCAAGCACATCATAACTTTTAATTCATTATCCAGTGAGCTCAAGTTAGGAGCCCCAGTATGTTGGAATGTTGACTGTCCAGGAATCAATTATTGAGTGAAAATTTATTTCATACCTCCCTAAATGCTAAATAGTGCAATTTTAAAGAATGGCGATGTGGAAGATCATTGCAATTGTGAATGCTACATGTACTTGAGTAGTTAAGCAAAAAGGAAGCATGAAACAAATTTCAGGCTTCTGTTTTACTTGTTTAGTTATAAATCATACAAGAGAACTTTTAGTTTAGAAAGCACTAGCCTTAGAAACCCTAGGTTTTCTTGGAATCCTGATGCACAGAATGTGTGCACAGCAACAAGAGGGTTCCCTGTTCTTAGCTACATGTAGGATGCCTGGACACTCAACTGACTTAGGCTTTGTTACTTGATGACTCAAGAATGTGATTGTTGTTGTACATAGGATCCCAGCCCTTGGTCTGTGGTTGCTCTCCTGACGCTGGTTTGTCAAACTGTTTATGAAGTACAAGAAATTGTGCATTGTATGACAAGATCCACTTCATGTCTGGTGCAGGACATCCTGGAATGTTTTTACTGTCTTGCATCAATTTATTATTGCCTTGACTCACAAAACAGGATTGGAAGTGGGTATGTCACACAAAGATCTTCACTGTTTACAGTGCTGGTAATAAAGCCTGAGATTTCCCACTGCTGATAAATTATGATGTTGTTCTCCAGCTGTTTTCAGTGGCAGTAAAACAGTATGTAAATTTTCTTGACTTTTTGCATGATTGAATAATTATTATTTTTTAAATATAGTTTTCCTTTCAAAATCAGACTTCATTACAGAGTTTTCTACACATTGTACCTGTATGAAAATGCTTTTGAGGCAACATGTGCATCAATCAACTCTGTGTTTGATCAGAATTTTACTGGACAACAGTCAATAATGAGATACAGGTATGTGTGTATCCATAATTATCAACATGACTGTACACTTTATTATTTGACATTTCCAACTTAACAACAACAACAACAATCTTTATTTGTACTCTTTTTCTTGAAAATACTGTACTTACACTGTACAATTCATAAATCTTTCCTTTTTATGGAGAAAAATTTTCAACAGCTACTCCTATACTGACTAGAAATCAGGTTGCTGAACAAAGGATTCAATGATGATGATGATGATGATGACGTCAATGTCAGATAACCCCAACAGTGTCATGAGCCCTGGTATCAAAGGGGGTCCTGTAAAATTAAAATACATGTACTACAAAAATGTATCTAAAAATACAAAAAGGCTAAAAGGTATAAAAATCTGTAAAAAAATGTGATTATGGTAATAAGAAGAAGTCTTTAGTGACCCTTAAGAATTCACCAATGGATTCATTTCCCTTAAAATGGCGGGGGAGGCTGTTAAATTCTGTTGCACCAGTGAAATAAAAATATATTTCTTACTTAGTAAGTTCTAGGTTAACATGTATACAGTCACAAAAAAAAAGTCAAATCAAGTTTGTGGCCTCTAGATGTACTTGCAAAAATTCAGTCTGTGTGAACTAAGATTGGTTTCAATAACATCATGTACATGTGCAGCTGTAATAACAGGTATGCAAATTCACTTAATATGCAGTAGAGTTACATGTGTCTACAGTAACTCTATTGAAAGATTGACATTGAATATACCTATTTTAAGAGTAGAGAATCAAGGATATCATTGCAAAATAGAAAATTTTGTCATGAGCATGTGATCAATATTATTCCTAGACACACCTTACTTACTGATTCAGCATGTATTATCCTTTGTGTACAGTCGTACGGTGCCACTAATTTAAAATAATCTCCTGTCATGGAAAAAGTTTCAGCACAATTATTTCTATGCCCTTCAGATCTCTTAGTGACAAGCTTCAGCTGACTCACGAACAAGTCCGTATTATCAAACATGATGTTAAGAATGGTGAAATCATCAAGATTATGGCATTTGCAGGTAGGATCAATTAGAATTTGTAAGTCAATATCTTTTTCTTTTGGAGAATGTAAATAATTTAATTTTTAGAATTATAACCAAGTTACAGCTGCAGAATTACAATATACCGTAGGTACATAGTGAACGGGATTGTTTTTTACATCTCAGTGTTGCATTTACTCATTGAGGTGTAGGGCTGTCAATAGTGGCCATAACCTGTAACACTGTTATGGCTGAGCTCAGTCGATGTTACAAGTGATGGTTGCTTTTTGAATAAACATGTTCTTGGAGCACGATCAGATGTTACAGGTGATAAATTTCATGTTATGCCTGCTTCAAAACTTAATGGCAGCCCTGAAGGTGCATGTATCTCTCTACTGCATTTTCCTTGTTCAGGCCACTCATTTACATCTACCCAGGGCTGCCCCCAATTTTTCAAATAGACGGGTACAAATGTACATGGAAAAAGTCGCCAGGAACCAAATTTCTTCCCGTGTACACTGGAATTTCATAACTTGCCCACTTGTCTGATTTGTGATTTTGGGATATTATAATAGTACTAATTTTAATAACAATAACAACAATGATATTATTATTATAATTGTGTCATTAACAAAATGCTCGAATGTGATTGGCTCTTAACAGACTTTATTTGTGTCTTAATTGGCTGCTTCAGGTCCAAACTGTCCGATTTGAGCTGTCCGATTACAAACACTTGTAATCGGACAGGCCAAATCGGACAGTAACCTTATTTGGGTATGTTGAGCAGTAGCTGCCATGTCATGTCAGTTGTCAATCTTCGCGCTTTGTAAACTAGCAACAATTTCCGTTCGTTATTTTGTACAATAATTTTACAATTTAGAAACTTGACCTATAGAGTTTCTCGCATTTTGTTATTGCCACAATTAATTGGTAATCGGACTTCGTGTTGTCGTAATCGTGCTCGTAATTTTAAATCAGCCTCGCGCTACACGCTCGGCCAATTTGAAATCACTCGCCCACTTACTCCCTGAATTGTACTTCACTCAGTCCTATTACCATTACTTATTATTATTATTATTATTATTATTATTATTATTATTGTTATTGTTATTGTTATTGTTATTGTTATAATTAATATACGAAGATATGCCTCTATATCTTTTGATGTTTTCTTTTTGTTTTTTGGCATAGGGACTGGGAAGACAACAACTTTGGTTGAATATACAAAAATGAGGCCGATGGAAAATTTCCTAAATGTGGCGTACAACAAGTGAGTCTACACTCAATAAATACAGGTTTGCTTTAGGTGCACATGTGCATAGTTCACAGATTTATGACAACATAATGTAATCTTCTGTGACACCAAAAAGTGGCTCGCGTTAGCGTTATTAATTCGAAAGGAAATGAATCACATCACGAGGGTAAAGAAACGGGCAACATCGCTCTAAGTCGTATTGCAACAATGTTGCGTGGAAAGTTGCACGAATTTGTTGCCTGTTTTACTGTACCTTAAAGTAAAATATTCGCAAATACCAGGCGGAAGGTGCCTGAAAATTGAAAATTAAACAACAGACAGAGCTGTAAACAGGTCATCTTCTCGCTGGAATTTGTGAGTATTTTACTTTAGGTCGAGGTTAACCCTGTACAAATGCTGTTCAGCGGTCATGGTGAACTCGAACCTGGAATATTCTAACCAAGGCATGTGATAATTTCCTATACCAACAGAACAGACGTTCCACAAAACAAATCTAATTTAAACTTTTTGTAACAGTAAGGAAACACAGGTCTCTCATTCCAGTCGATTTTTATCAGGCTCTCGGTTTTTCTCCACTCCTTACTCAACATATATAAAGTTACGTCATTCTCGCGCAGTAACTTACATGTAGGCTTTGTTGTTTCCCAAACAGATCAATCCAGGAACACGCTCACAAGGCATTTCCAAGGAATGTCGAGTCTCGAACTATCCATTCTCTTGCATTCAGGGGAGTTGGACATCGGTTAGTTTCTCAGGATAATATTTTTCCATCGTGTTGTTTGTATTTAGAAACTCAGCTTGACTGGTAATGAAAATTGCATGTATGTATTAAAAATAATATACTGTAAAGCGGTCCTTGCAAAACGAGCGATACACGAGTCATACACGCAGCATCTGTTGATCAACTTCTGTTTGAAGCCTATGTGGACTCGTTGGTGCCGTGATAAATTGCTTGAAGTTTACTTTTGCCGTTCAACGTGTTATCCATTTTCGTTTGTAAAAATCTTACGAAAACCAAGGGACGAACAACCACTAAAGAACCTGAACCCGAAATTAAATCTACTGTGGTTCTGCCATACGTCAAAGGCACATCGGAGGCTCTTCGCCGTTGCCTACAACAACAAGGCATACGGACTGTTTTCAGATCTGACACAACTCTTAGATCACACCTAGTGCGACCTAAGGACATTGTCGATCCAGTAAAACAAGACGGAGTAGTCTACAAGATTCCCTGCGAATTGGTAAGGTTTATATTGGAGAGACGGGAAGATCTATGCATGAACGGATTAAGGAACACGATAGAGACATACGGCTTGCTCGAACCCAATCCTCCGCCGTTTCAGAACATAGCAACGCGACCGGACATTATCCGCTCTGGGACGAAGTTAAATGTATTGACCGAGACCCACATTGGTACACCCGTAGGGTTAAAGAGGCTATTCACATAAGACTTCACCCTAACAACATCAACAGGGACAGTGGAATTGAAATTCCTGAAGCGTTGGATGCCCACGATCAAACACCACAACAGCCGATCAGAACCAAAGCGGACCGCTGAGGGAACAATTTCTAGTCTGAACGACAAGGAGCGAAATCCTCCAATCAACAACAGCCTAAGCGAGGATCGAAACGCACCAATCACCACCAGCCACGGTGCTTACACGCAGCCAGTCGACACCATCACCTGATGAAGACCAGCAGTATAGCGGTCGAAACGTCGCGATCCACATCTTTGTGACTCAATCGTGAGACAAAAGATTAACTCAGCTATCATTTGAAACCACGATGACGAACACCTTTCATAATATGTTCAGCGTTGTTGAACAGTTTTCCAAAAGAACATATACTCTGAAACGCAATACTCTGGCAGAGGTGGCCTACATGTAAGACCTGCTTCATTTTCAGTTTATTTTTAAATATCTGCGCGCAGAAAAGTCTGGGGCCCGTTTCTCGAAAGTCCAGGTAACTTTACGGGCCCGAAATCAAAATCGAAATTTACGTCCACTAGATTCGTGGCCAGAAATTGGATTTCTGATATCTTAAATACTCTTTTATGAAAGCTCGCAATGACATTGAGAAATACATTGGGCTAGTTTGTCAGAAATGCTAGTACCAGTCGACATAAAACCGACTCGAAAAATACTTCTCGGGCCCGCAATGTTTTCTGGAGTTTTGAGAAACGCACGCATGGTGGTTCGAGCGCCTGAACTTGACTTCCGGTGCCACGTCACGAGCTATGCGGCCCGCGCACGATTTTCCCGCCAAAATGTTTCGAAAAGAACACAGAGCACGTATTCCACGTATTCCGACTAAACAGTGTTCGGTTCATTCTTTCGGGGGTTGAATGAATGGGCAGCTGGTCTGTTTATTCCCCATACAAACGAGGTCCCCACTAAAAAGAACACGATTACCGTCTTTTTCAAATATTCCTATTTATCCCAAGAGTGCGGCACTCTCAGAGAACTCAACCATGTTGAAATTCTGGGTCGGTTTGTTCGAAAGCCGATTAACCCCGATCCAAGATTAAAAATTAACCAAGGAGTTTATTTCTCGCCCACGAACGTTGTTCAACGCTGATAGTCTGCAAAATTTTAGATTAGAAGACGTTAATCCTGAAAAGCAAAAACCAGCAAAGGAAACTTCAATCCGAAAGTTAAAAACTGCAACCAAAGTTTATACCCTAATCCTGGATTAAGTTCATCGGCTTTCGAACAACCGAGCCATGTTGAACATCGGGCGACTTGTATTGCACTAAAGAAAAAGAAAAAAGCAAACATCAAAGTCGCTAACTCTTCAAGAGTACGTTTCATACTTTCTTAAGATTCTGGGGAACAAGAGCGCGCTCGAAATATGCCACTTGAGTCTGGTTCGAACTTGTTCACAATGCTCAAAAGGACGGTGGACATCATATGACGTGTACACTATATAGTATTCCATATCACCAGAGTGGTCACGTCATACGACAGCAAAACCCCATTTCTCCAGTTAGGCAGAAAACTGAGAAAATAGAGATCCAGTAAGAAAAGGAGAAGCATTCTAGGGTTTAGCTCTGATCTACACTGATTAGGCCTAAGCGCTGATTTGGAAAAGGTTAGCTTTCATTATTGTGATGGGCAACTCTATTTAAATATGTTAAAATTTACCTCCTCTGGCATCTTTCCCAGGTTGGTGTAGTGGACATGGCTAGGCAAAGATAAGCAAGCGACCCGGGTTCCAGGCCCACTCTGTACAGTTATTTTTCTTCGCTTACTACTTTAAGTTTAAATTAAGTTTTACTGTATGAAAGTTAACATGAAAGGAAAAAGGTCGTTTTGAATGTTGAACGTTGTGAACGAGTGCTAACCCTGGAGTCTGAAGCGGTGTGCCCAGGATTAGCCGATAATGAATTCATTCTCTTCATGATAGGCATCACAAAGTGCCCCCCTCCCAGCCCTAATCCTCACCCAAACACCACAAGCAGTTCCATTTAATATGAAGAATATGGTCAACTGAATTGTAAATAACTTAGTTTAACATGTAGTAGTACCCAAATTCAGAGTTAACTTTCATTTCTGGACATTTGTCCTGAAAAGTAAATGAACTATTATTATTATTATTTAGAATTTAGCACAGGGATTTTCCCTAGGAAGAAATATCCAGTCAAGTCTCATCCCGAGACCTTATTATTATTATTATTATTATTATTATTATTATTATTATTATTATTATTATTATTATTATTATTATTATTTATTAAGCGCTAATAAATAAGCCAAGACTCGAGGTCCGAGTTGGAATTAGTACAGGTGTAGTTGTTCGTTTTTTCATTCACAGCTACAAACACAAGCTCGCCTTTGGACTACGTATCAGCGCTATAATGAATGCCCTCCCACATAAGTGTGGGTATCTACACGCCAGGCGAGTTGAGGATACTCTGAAGAACTTCATAGCCTCTGCTGACACCACAGTGCAAGCTAAACACGTCCCGCCGGTCCAGAGGGCCGTGGCAGATGCATCCTCGTCAGAAGAAAGCGAGATTTTTGGCGTTCACGGGGCTGATTTGACGTATTTAAACAGCGAGAAACATGTACAGGTACACCTTCACTGTAAATGGATCATTTGTAGGCCTCATGAATGTCATCCAGGTTTCCTAGTTGTGCAGTGTACTTTTAAAGTTATCACACTGGTCAGGAAAAAGCCAAGTTGTGTTTTTCTCTCTATGGACAGGGAAAAGTCTCTGAACCTTTCGTTATTGTAAGGTCTTGTTGGTCATAAGGAGACTAGCTAAATCCTTGCCCGTATATAATTGCAGAAAGTTGTATCGCACGCTGAGGGCTTGTGGGAACGAATGAAAGATCGCGGAGATAAAGAATTTCCAATCACCCACGATGGTAAGTTTCAAAGCCTTTGTTTTGTTTTGTTTGTTTGTTTGTTTGTTTGTTTGTTTGTTGTTGTTGTTTTTATTTATTTATTTATTTTTTTTTCGCTGACATGTTCGCAGTCTTTTACTCCAATTAAGATTAAGAAAACTTGTCATTTAGTTTTTGGTTTCGTGTTCAGACTACCAGTGATCGTTCATGACTGTTTTTTTTTTTTTTGTTTGTTTGTTTGTTTGTTTGTTTGTTTTGTTTTGTTTTGTTTTGTTTTGTTTTGTTTTTTTTTTTTGGTAGCCTGCGAAGCAAGTGTTCTCGTTGAAACAGATTTTACTGCATTCTGGCCGCGCGAAAACGGGGGTGAGAAATTGGCTCTCGTCCCAATTTTCGCGCGGTCAGAATGTGGAAACCTTCGTTCGAACGTCGAACGGGAACGTTGACTACGCGGGCTAATTTTTTGGCATAAAGACGCGTGAGTGTGGTTACGTTAAATACCTGTTTGTCTGAAAACATGTCCTAAGGGATATGTTTTACATATACAGTACACTAAAACCCCTCACTACGGACACCCACATATAACGGACATTATAACTAAAAGTGTCATATATTTTCTCTTAGATTAGCCCGCTTAATACGAACACCTTGTATAATTAAACTTCCATGTGTTTGGTCCCCATGAGTGTTTGAAATGGTGGGCCTCTGCTGTATTTGTGCTTGAACCAGTTTTATCATTTCGAGAGCTAAGATTTTGGAGAGATTTAAAGACATCGATTATCTATTGATTCAGGTTATCTCAAGGTGTATCAACTGTCCAGGCCAGTTTTGAGTGGGTTCGACTGTCTGCTGATTGACGAAGCTCAGGATTGCACACCCGGTAAGAGAAAATGCCATCATGTCGGCGAATAGTAGGACAAGGCTCTGGGAGATAACTCAACAAGTTTCGGTAGATATCTGTTCGCTGGAGGGTAGTTCTTCGTGAACTTTCGGCGTCGATTATAGAGTACACTCGGATCTTCGTCACTGAAATGAGGCTTAAAAGATTCGTAATGGGGAAATCACAAACCCTGAGGTTTTAGGAAAGGTCGTAATTGCTGTTGTTGGTGGCCAATAACGTCAACTAGCATTTTCGGAAAGAAAATAGTTCCCTGGAAAGTTCGTAGAAAGTTCATTTCAGCTAGCATTTTCTTAAAAGAAGATTTTGTTCTCTAACAGTTTCGAGCAATTCGCTTTAAACAGACTTCATAAGGTACTCAAAATTGCCTTTCTACCGCTTTTGGTTGATTTGGTTCGTTGGGTCCCCCTGATAACAGTGTTGCACTCCTTTGAGTACCGGTACTGTGAGACCCCAGTTTGAAGCTGCAGATTTGATGGGGGCAGTACATCGGGGGAATTATCCCTGATATTTGACCATAAATTTACTGAATCAATTTTCAGTGACTTTTCATTCATGAATTGCTTCTGTATCACCAAGGAGATAAAATCAAGTAAATTTTAATAGAAAAATGAGCCACACGAAATAAAGTTTTAACGAAGTTCATCTAAGATGCAAGGAGAGGACTTGAAAACGTCGGCTTGATGTTTTCAAGTTGGCATTCATTTTCATCTTGGCCAAGCGTTTCCGTTAGCTAAAATAGCCGTTTTGTAGAAAATGTCGCTATTAGTTTTCATTTGCCAGCAGTTAACAAGTTTCATTTGCTTTCCAGGTTTTTCTTGTTTGCTTGTTTGTTTTTACTAACAGTCCCATGCCCCTTTAAGTGATTGACTATGCTTTCATTTGTTTTATCTGTAGCTGCTTCGGACATTCTTCTCAGGCAAAGTTGTGCCAAGATTTTGGTTGGCGATCCTCACCAACAGATATACGCCTTCCGTGGAGCGAGGAATGCTCTTCAAGAAGTACAGAGTACCCACACCTTCTACCTCACTCAGGTCTGTGTTTCGTTATGTAAGCGAGATGTTCCTATGCTTAAGGGCCTTGCTGTGTGGTCTTCGAGCTTTTTGTTTTGCCAACAAACTGAATGTCAGGAAACTACTGACAGATTGATAAACAGCTTCCATCTTTTGACGCTTGGCGGGAAGCGTTGGTTACACGAGGCGTCAGAAACTACATGGGTCCGAAGTTTAGTTAGCAGATCGCCTTGACTAAAACGCGCATATTTTCGCCATCAGCGTGAAATAAGCTACCCATTGTGCATTCAAATGACCTGAACTAGTAGTTTGAATCACGTATTTACAGAGAAGTGTCTACAGGTCTTTACAATGAACTAGATAACGCTGTTAGGTTAGAGACCATTGTAGCACTGACTGTATAATGAAGTCTGCATCTTACTTTCCCGTTTGACTGTCGTGGAGACCCGCGGGATCCTCGAGCAAAGTATGTGGAGTCATTGAGCAAACGGATCGCGGGGTTTTCGGCCTCACCAACGCTCTCTTTGGTATTCTCGGTACTCGCAAGCTCTTGGTTTTGACGATTCTTTTTTTCTCTTCGCGAATTTCCACAGACGGCGATTTTGTGGTCTCTTGTAATTGGAGGTTTTCTTTTGTTCGCTTTTTAGCCCTTCAGATTTGGTCCTGAGATAGTGTATGTGACTTCGTGTGTACTTGATGTGCTAAAGCCAAAATAAAAGGGCATCTTTTGTTCGCTTTTTAAGGCCGAGACACACTAGGCGACAAGTCGCAGCGACAGGTCTCTGCGACAAGTCGCTCCGTCTGTACTGCTTACAAAACAAGTCGCTGCAACACGTCGCGGGAACAAGTCGCCGCAACAATTCGCCTTGTCTGACGTGGTGAATGTTTGTGAAAATCGTAGTCGCTGCGGCAGAATTTTGTCGCTGCGATCAGTCGCACAAATTCAATCTGGTTGGAATTCGTGCAACCGATCGCAGCGACAAAATTCTGCCGCAGCGACAACAATTTCACAAAAAATCACCGCGTCAGACGAGGCGAATTGTTGCGGCGACTTGTCCCCGCGACATGTTGCAGCAACTTGTCGCCTAGTGTGTCTCGGCCTTTAGTCCTTCAGATTTGGTCCTGAGATAGCGTATGTGACTTCGTGTGTACTTGATGTGCTAAAGAGCATCTTTTGTTCGCTTTTTAGTCCTTCAGATTTGGTCCGGAGATAGCGTATGTGACTTCGTGTGTACTTGATGTGCTAAAGGGTATTCGCAATAAAACCCTGGTTGGAGGAGCTAAGAAAGGTGAGGCCCATTTCGACGTCACATAAAACATATTCTCTTATAGAGCGTTTTCATTCAAGTGACTGCCGGCCATATTGATTTACTGAGACAAAAGAAAGTATTTGCATAAAAATAGAGTGCAATTCCCAGAGGTTTATTTTGGGACACTAACATGGCCGCCGTGACATCATGTGAAAAGACTATAGGAACCAAGCAGCCCGCTACAGGTGTATGACTACATTTGTTGCAAAGTGTTTACTTAGAGACGATATGAACCAGTTTGAAGAGCTTTGCCTTCTTATACAGAGGTGGGGAACGCATGTGTTAACAAGGGCGATTTGAAAGTAAACTGGGGGTAAACAGCCATGGTATTTTTTTTTCCAGATTACAGTCAATGTAGGTCACGCGTGACCAGCATTTCCTATAAAGATATGGCCGGAGTTTGATTGGAATCTTGAAGATTTGGTCTCGGCAATCTTTCCGAAGAGCACCCATTAGCTGAAAGGAACATCGTAATAGTAATTCAAAACTCGGAAAACAATTGGTATTGTTCAAATACAAATTTCACAGCTTTATACCGTCAATAAACTAGGGAGATCTTCTACTGGACTTACGAAATCTCACTGGCGAAGTTCAAACCGAACGTGTAAATCTCAAATCTCCGTTGAAATGTCAAAAATACTGGTCACACGTGATGGAGTTTGACTGTCATGCTTACAATAGGGCGTTTTCATTCACGTGACTACCAACCATATTGGTTTACTGAAACATAAAAATAGGTTAATTCCCAGTGGTTTAGTTTGGAACACCAACGTGGCCGCCGTGACGTCATGTGAAAACGCTCTATAGTGTGTGGTTGTTTCCCTTCCCCCCTCCCCCCACCAAAGCTGTTTCCCCCCTCATCTCCCCCATAATTTCTTTTTGAACTTCAAATAGCCCTTACCTAAGTTCTGCTTTTTCCGCAAAGTTAGAAACCCAGAATTTGTGACTTATGTCGTTTTCTTGTTTTAGGTTCTGTTTTTGGTGAAGTGATTGGCCAGTTGTGCGTGATTACCCGTTGTAATTATACATTGTTTAATGAAGCTGTCAACGTGTGCTGTGCGAAAAATACCACCAAAGTTGGTTTCGTCGGGGTAAGAAATTGTTTCACTGACTTGTTGTTCCTAGTAAAGAATAAATTTTTTTGATTTTGTTCGACTGTAGAAGCGCTGTGTTGTCAGCCTTTTCTTCCTAAAGATTTCTGAGCGTAATGCTGTGTGATGAAGGAGAACGTGATGTCTTACAAGCAAAGGGATGCCAAAAAATGGAATAGGTTGTCCTCTGTTTCTTCTTTGATCCAATTCCCACAGAAGCGACTCTACTATGTTAATACTATCTACAAATAACAAAAACAATAAAATGGATATATATATACAAATCTATGAGTTCAGTGGCTCATAGCCACTTCGACTTAATCCATTTATTGAAGAATGTGATTGTCTGTCAAGTAGTCAACGAGGTTTGTTTATTTTTCAGGGTATACAAAGTCTTGCTCTTGACCGAGTGCTGGATATTCATAAACTGTTTGTTTCTGGGAGTAATAAACGTAAGCGAATCCTTCCTTGGTTGAAAATGCGCTGCGAGTTGGTGAGAGCTCTAATTTTTCACTTGCACTCTTTATGTTAGCTTCCTTAGGCATCAAGGATCCGTTGATCAGGAAATTTGGTTCATTCTCTGAACTGAAGAAATACGCCAAAATGGCTCCTGATCCAGTATTACTTGGAAAGATAAAGGTAATTAGGCTGTAAGGTGACTTTTTCTGAGCAAATATTTTGGTTTTATTCTTTCTTGAGTGACTTTTTTTGGCGCTTTTATGTTATGCTACTATAATTATGTTGTTGTCTTTTAATTAACTATTACTAAAGTTATTTTTATTAATTTATAGTCATTGTTAAGCGCCTGGAGCTGTCCTGTAAATAGGTGTTATGTGTTATGTTACAGTACTTTACGTTATGTTACGTTATGGTTTGTTGTTATATTATTGTTCTGTGTATTGTGTTTTTTGCACAACCATGTAAAGGATGATCTTATATTAACAAATCTTATACAAAATGAACTCTAGATTTATCTTATCTACGTCGGACGTCGAGGAAAAGCCGCATTAAAATAATTGCATGGCTCACTGGCCGACGTATAATATAGGGGGATTCATGCTTACGTCATTGCTTACATTTTTGCTCATTTGCATACGGCTTTGCTTACAGAAGGAAACATGTTAGATGTGATTTGACCCCAGGTAGCTAAAGAGCTAGTGAAATTTAATACATTGTGAAACTTTTAGCTCTTTAGGTGTAGTATTCAAGGAGATATTGTCTTCCAAAAACTGCAAAATTTCTGGGTGGCAAAAGCACTAATGAGCTCATACATTCTTTGCAAAATTTTGAGTTTTTAAACCCGCGTTGCACAAAAAGTATTCAATACATGAGGCTCATATTCATTGGCAGAGTTATTCACACTATGACCTTTCAATATTCAGAACTGATTTATTTGTAGCTCCATCAGAACTGAATTTTTCATGCTAATGAGGCAAATATTGTAAACAAGGATTCCCCTATACGCTCAATCGAGAAAGAAAGGTGGCTTCTTAAATTCCAGTTTCGTACGAAAGCGGTACGACAAGGGCTACCGTGAATCCGTTGTTAAGTTCAATTCATCAACCAACATTTCGATTTTTTTTCCTCTGGTTGCAGATTGTTGAGACACACCACGTTATGTTGCAGCCCAGAATAGAGAAGATCAAATCCAAGACCGTTGGAAATTTACAGCAAGCAGGTTAATAAGAATTCCTGTTGACTGTGAAGCTTATAAAGTGATCCCTTTCTTCTTCCTGCTTTTGTCTGTTTGTTTGCGGTTTTGCTTTGCTTTTCTTTCTGCTGCCACCTTTGTTTTGGCTCGCCAAGGTTGCTCTAAACGGTGGTCGTCAGTTCAAAATTGTATCTTTTTGTAATAATCTTTAATTTAATTTATTCCATTTTCACTGCAATTGCAAGAAAAAAGAAAGAGATATGCAATATTACAATAATCACATCAATAAAAAAATCTAAGTACATAACAGGGCAGTGGGGAAGACTAGAAGGGAACTGACGAACCATACGTGCTAGTCACCCCATTATGAAAAGAAAATGTCTGAATATAAAAGGTTAATTATGTAACTAGCAATCTGTTAACTACCCAACTAACTACTTATCTAACTAACTAACAACCGTACTAACTAATTGCTGCTTTATTATGCTTTTGTCAGTGTACACAATTTTTTTTTATTACAATCTAGTGAATTTACGTTATGATTAATCTAAATTTAATTAAAACAATGGGCAAGCTAGGAAGCTAAATGAACCAGTTGGTTTTCTTGTTAGCTCCCTGAACAATTTAGGTTCTAAGTTGCAGGTAAAATAAAAGAAAAGAAAAATTAAATAAAAAGAAATGCAAAGAAGGAAGAACTTACTTGCTTCGTCAGTAGAAACGAAAGTTTATTTTATCTGTTGTTCAGAGAGTAGATAGCGTTTAATTTTCTTAAAAAATGTGAACGCACTTGAGTTTTTTAAATGAGTTGGGAGGTCTTTCCAAATGTCCGTAGCCATAAACACCCGAGTTTTCCAAGTGATTCAGTGATAGTATATTGCGACACATAACCGGTGTGGAGTACCATCCAGAGTGCCGAACACTTGCTAACATGAGTCCATTATAAACATATGCAATCCCAATTTTCAATCTTGGCTTCTTTTCCATTTTTCAGATATCGTGTTTTCCACAGCTCACAAAGCCAAAGGACTTGAGTTTGACACTGTTCGAGTCACAGATGACTTTTTAGCTGCAGCAGATCTTGGGATCCCAATACGTGAGTCACAGACCTGCTACACTTTCATTGTCAACTTCCCATCAAACTGTCAACACCGTTCCTTAATTATTCAAGGCTCGATAGTTTTTTTTTTTTTAATTTTGTTTACTGTATTCGCCGCACCACAGACAACATTACAACTAATGATGATGATGATGATGATGATGATGATAATGATGATGATGATGTGATGGTGACGAATAAGACAGAAAGAAAAGAGAAGAAGAAAGACTGATAGTAACTCTGACGAGCAGACCTAAAGGAAACTATAAAGGTTATGTTAATTAGGCCTCCTCAAATCTAACATTTCACGAGGTTAACTTATAGCAACGGATACTAAGATAAAACAATTTTTTTACAATATTACATTCAAACGGTACTGATGAAGACCTTTCTAAGATCCAAGAATATCAATTGTTGTTACAAATAAATGATGACCGTGATTATCTCTTCACTGTGCTCCTTGCATTTCTGATACTAATTAAATATTAATTTAGTATTAATGAATAATAATAAATTACTATTCAATTAATAATTCGACATCAGGGAATGTATAAGTTAATCAAATAACTCCAAGAATCGCATGTGACTTTCGTTTGTCGCATGTGACTTTCGTTTGCTAAATTTCTCTATTGATCAACGTTTTTGGTACATGTAGATGACCTACCAGAGGACGAAAAGAACTTGGTTTACGTAGCTGTTAGTCGGGCCAAGAAAGGTCTTCAGCTCAACAGAACTGTACTGGGTATACTCGGTTGCAGAAAGGTAAGCGACACACAGGACACCCAATGATTTGCAGTTAGGATAACATTTATTTGACACTGGATTAAATGTGGAGCTGGCTGAGTTCGCACTGAGATAGATTCACAGTACCGATTACTTGCATGGCTTGAACGGTTAGGAGAGGTCTGTATTCATTCATTCATTCATTCATTATTCATTCATTCATTCATTAATTCATTATTTATTTATTTATTTATTTATTTATTTATTTATTTATTTATTTATTTATTTATTTATTTATGAGCTTCCAGTTAAGCATAGCTAGCGCATAATATTGTCTGGCGGATAAGCACTCTCCAGCAGATAAATATGTATTAGTTGCAATACTTTTTATTCTCTTGATAATGAATTATCCGCCGGATACAGCTATCTCCTCTTTAACCCATTAAGATGCAATGCGCCCTCGTGCGCCCGTACAAGACTTCGCTGCTTTAAAAAATTGCAACTTTTTCAATTGTGCGAACATTGCCTTAACTATCAGTTGTGAGCATTGACTAGAAACTCCTTCAAATTGAGAAACCCAGTAAACACAAAAAAGTCAGCGATATTTGCAGAATAACAGCGTCTAAATTTGCACAATAACAAAAATGACCGTTTTTAACGTCATAGAAAAACAACAAAAATCATGTTTTTGCGTTCAGTTTTTTTTTAAGGAAATCATCGTTGCTAACCCAAAAGTCAACATTCACAGCAAAATCCAGTCCTACGTCTAGCTTAGAAGTAATTTGTTTTGCTCTTCCTTGCCCGGGCCGAGCCACAGCCTCTCTTTCAAGTCCATCGTGGCCTTGCCTTGATTTTCAACATCACGACCGCACTGCACGCTGGGAAATAGCCAGAAATTTTGACAGCGTTCATTCCTAACCCCACATATTTCATATTTATACTAAGTCTACAGCCACTCCGACCTACCACCGAAATTTCTCGCTTGTTGTGTTCTTCAGTGGTCGCAAGTTCCAAAATATGCCATGGTAGGTCAAGAAATTCATCAGTAGTCGAGTCCCAAAGCTACTTCGTTTTGGAGCGGCCATTTTAACAGTTCCACAAGCGAGGAGCCAAATTCGCTAACGAAATACATCACCTAACTCGCTTCTTTGAGAAAGTGGACTTTTGGCTACCTTCACGCTTAATGCCGATGCTCATCAGGCAGCTACTAAAGATGGAAAATGGCTTTAAACTTACTAAAAATCGCATGCAAACCATATTTGAGCCGTTATTATCGCTCAACGAAGCAAAATGGCTACGTCAGAATGACGTTTCTAGAAAACTCGTGCCTACAGTGTTTTAGAACAGCAGCACTTTCCATGGCAACCGCAAATATGGAGTCACGAATACTATGGATCGTTTATATACAGAAAATCACTAAAAAGTCATGGACGTCAATGGGTTAAACAACTGAGACGTGATTTAAACTCACTGATATGCTATTAAAAATTAAGATTGAAAGAAATATACTGAATGTTATGGTAATAGACACAACTTGCTCACAAATTTGCAGTTTTACTAAGGCCGCGTTTAGACTAGATGCCCGTGCCCGGTTCTCGGGAATGGGCACTCAGTCTGAACATAGCTTTTTGCTGGTGCCCGCGCAAGAATCTGAGTACCGTGCCCGGGCACGGGCACTACCTCCGAGTGTAGTACTCGGGCACCGTTTTCGTGCACGGGAACTTGTCTGAACACGCTTTCGCGTGTTCCTGTGCTTTTCTCCATGAATCGCACATGGCCAATAAACATTGCGAACTACTCAAAACGAAGAACTAAGCACCAAGCCTTCTGTGGACATCCTCGGTGCAGGTCACTGGGCTGTCTTGACAGCGTCCATTTTAGTGCCCGTAAATGGTGCCGCGGAACGGGAACCTAGCCTGAACAGGGCCTAAGGTTCCCTTTCCTGCCGAAGTATTGGATTTCGTCACCCGGGACCAGTTCAAAGCACGATTAAGCTAATCCCGGGTTAGAGTGAACTTTGAATCCAGTTTAGTTACTGTTCAATAAAGACATTTGCAAGATTTTCACCTTAAGTGTTGGCTGGAATTTAACTTAACATTAAGCGTAAAATTTGATTTGCAAAACCTCCTTAACGAGCTATTGGCCGAAGCGTTTGCCTAACTTTAGAGGAGCGTTCTGATTTCTCAGTATGGTATTTTGTCTTCAGCGGAAAATCCTTCAGCAATAACTTTGTGGTTATTATTTTATTTTATAGGAGTACTTTACAAAAGCAGTGTCATCAAAGGACGTCACTCAGGTATTCGCAGACGCCTATTTAAATGCCATCCATTTCTTGCAGTGCAAGTTCTGAGAATTTGATGTTAAATCAGAACAACTGGAATTAAATTGAGCGCTGTATTTGTCAGATAGAACACCGTTTTGGCGTTACTGCCTGCTCCAGGGTGAAAAAAATGTGCTGGTCATTTATAGCAGTTACCCTGAAGAAGGCAATAGTGTTTAGTAATTCACTACCTTGACGTACTAAGTCAATTTACCTTATCAACTCAGGTACATTTTCTGTATCTAAACCCAGTATTAACTTGGCCGATGTCGAATTCACAGCCTTCTAAATGCTTGGATTGCAAGGAAGAAATCCAGTTTTCTACCCCTCCCTGTGTCACCCTCCAGAAGGAAAGTATCACTTTGGTAAGTTCTATTTGACAAAATTGCCTTCTCGTCTGCTTTGTACAGTCAATCAAAGTCAAGCGTGACCAGTGTTGCGAAGACCTAAGTGAACCCTTCAGTGACCTTCTCTTGGAACCGCACGCATTTAAATGGAGTATTAACGATATCACGAATTCACGGGGGGAGGGGGATATTTACGCTTTACATGATAGTTTTTCTATGCCTCATATTTTTACGTAAAAAGAAATTTCGCGTTTTTTTTTTCTCCGCAATAATCCGGCGATGTTCCCACGTAAATTCTGATTTCGCTGCCGTTGTTCAAAACTTATGCTTCAAAAACACAGGTCATGCGTGACGCAGAACGATTGTGATCACGCTGGCGATGTTCAGAGCTTATGCTTTACACCTCGCAGTTAAGAGGAGTCGAATTGTGAAACTGTTCGCTTTTTAGAACTTCGTTGTCACGCAGTAAGGTATATCAGCATGTTGTTTATGTGGCATTGTGCCATTTCACTGCGGTTATTCCCTATTTTTCTGGGGTGTGAGGGCGAATGGACGGGGCATTCTTTGATCATACTTTTCGTGTCTGAAACAAGGCTTAAAGAGGTAACTGGAAACGGTTTCCAGCGTGATTACTTTGATGAATTAATACTGACCCTGTTTATAAGTTGACACCACAATTATAATGCCAAGTCATTGGTAAACAAGCTAAGAGAACTTTCTCGACTTAATAGGTTACCAAAGAAACAGTATAACCCCTTTTTTCCTAAGACTTTGTTTGACGCTTCTCAAGATGTTGATTTTTCATATAACTTGTCACTCAATGATTGAGCGTTCGTTTGATGCTACTATAGAAGCATCAACAACTGAAGTGTGGTAATTATCCGTCAAGGGAAAAGTGCTGATAACCCGATATTTTCCTACCGCGAATCTGATGTGACATTTGTACGTTCTTCCCTCTAGGGTGGAAATATCACGCTTGCAGGTGGCGTCCTGTGTCCTACCTGCGCCGTCACTAAAGCACCTCATCTTGGTACCTTAGCTTGTGAGAATTAAAGTTAAAGTCGTCTTTTAACACCCTTTTAAGCGCTGTCATCAACCTCCAAATTCCCCATTACCATTACCATTACCTCACTATTGTAATAACATTTCTTGTGGTAGTGTTTGGACATTTTTGGTAAGGTAGTCGTGCGGGCAAATTCCTTTTATTTTATACGTTCAACGATTTAACTTTTTAGGCCCGGTTTAAACGTCGAACTTCACATGTGCCGAATCTAATGCAATGCAAATGAGAAAAATCTATTGTTTTCGCTCATTTGCATTAGATTCGGCACATGTCAAGTTCGACGTTTAAACCGGGCCTTAGCGCAGTTAATGATTGAGATTTTTATTTATTGTTATTTTTGTTGTTTACTATTTTTGTTATGTTTTTTAAAGAAGCAAATAGAGATCTAAGAAATTATGAGGGAAAGAGAAAACTGAGAATTTGAAGGAGATCAGAAATTAAAATTTGGAGTTGGTACTTAACACATAGAGACCATGATATAGTGCGTCGTCAACCCAAGGTGCTCCGGCCTGTAGCCGGTAGCGGAAAACTGGTTTTGTATATATCCTTTTTTCTTTATTTTTCTTTCTTTCCAAAATCACTCATCTTTTCACAAAAATCCAACCAGCCCCCTTAAGTATCAAGATTTTATATCTTTGATGATCTTTTCTTTAACTCATAACCTGCATGGTTGAGCAGAAAGTGATATTGTTGGGAGAAATAAGATGCAGTTTAAACCTTCAAGCCCCAAGCGTCAAATTTCTCCCAACAATATAACTGCTTTTTGTTTGTAAGAATTCTCTTCACTAGTAATATATCAAGAAAAGTATAGAGAATATTTGTGTTGATTTTGGAGCTTCAAGGGTTAACGGAATCAGAGTGAGCAAGGCAAATGCCACAGGAACTTGTGGAACACTTGTTATACTCGAGAGGCAATGTAATTTGTCAAATACACATAGTCTAACGGCCTGTTTACATGGAGAGAGGGTACCCCGGCTAACCGTGTTATCCGGCTAGGAGGGTTAAAACAAAGCCCGCCTTTATATGCAGCTCACCTAAGCGGGGTAGTCAGTGGGCTATCTTTCGAGCGGTCGCTAAGCAAAACAAGATGGCGGCCAAAAACATCTTTTAACGGTAAGTTCATTTTTTTGATCGCTCGTTCCGTTAGCGGAACGCTTCTTAGTGTGGAGGGTCGTTATTTTGCACTCTGGTAATAGATCGCTGTCACCAGAGGCAGTTAACGTTAAAAGCTGACCTGGAATATAATACTGCTTTCTTCCCACCTCGGCTGGCCGGGATAACCCGGCACGAACCGTTTACATGGCAACTAGCCCTCCCAGAAGGGTGCCCCGGGAAGGCGGGCTACCCTGGTACTGTAACTCGGTTAGCCGGGACTTCCTCCCTCCATGTAAACAGGCCCTAAATGATATTGGGGACGGGGGGGGGGGAGGGGTGGGGGAGTTGGAATTTTTTAAATTTCGTTATAGTTGTTAGGTTTGAAACGTTTGAACACCGTGTTGGGTGTTGCTGGCAGTTGAAACAGCGACATCCAACGACTGCTAACAACTTCCAACGACCCCCAAGACGCAGTTCAAGCGCACTCAGCATGTTGGAAGCGTTTGTACCGACTATACCGGCATTCAAAGGGTCATTGTCACGGGAATAGACCACACGCGTATTCTCGGTCTTGAACTGGGTGAGGCACGAAGTGGACACTCTTGTGGGGGATACATTTACATACGAAAAGATTCCCCCGTTTAAGCCTCGTGTGCACGCTAGTTCCACCTCATTACGAAGAATACGATTAAGGTCTATTCTTGTTATACCGTAAGTTTTTTCAAATTGTCATTAAGTACTTTTTTATTTGGCGAATTGCCCATGCAACACCAAAAGGTAGATTTCAAATTATGTTTTGGAAGAAAAAGAAACTAGTATTGTTTTATGGCGCCGAATTTTTCCAGGTCACAATGACAAAACTTGAAAAAGTTAGTCTAACTTTCTCGAGTTTTAATTTCTTCTTCATCATCCAAGGCAACAGACAATCGCAATGGACAATCAGCCCCATTAAAGGTGCCACTGTTACAATGAAATGCATCTTTTATGCGACAGTGGCCCTTTTTGAAGCACAAGATTGGTTTTTACTTTTTCTCTCAAACAGTGAAGTCGAAGTTGCTAACGTCAGATACCGCATGCTCCAAACGTTTTTTTGGTACGCATAATTATTACTATAGATTTTTTAAAAGCAACGTTAATTAAGGAAATCCGATATTCTTTCCTCTTCCAAGTCTACAAATATATACATATTTTTATCGAATATTCTGACCGTTTCAAAGGAAGAAATGAGTACATTAATTTTTAGATTGTAAATACGTTGTCAAAATCAGTGAATAAAATGTCAAATGGTAAACTGAAATTATTTCTCTTGACAGCTTGTACTATGATTTATAGGAGGATTACAATCGTTCTGTCCGATTTCGCATCACTGTCGCGCAACGACTGAGCTTTCAACTCAACACTGACTCAAGCTATAGACGGAGAAGATACAAACTTTCAATGCACGGAAATTGCATCACATGATAAAACATTTGAATTTGTCTCGTAATCCACTGCATCTCTTAGTCGGCTTAATGTCAAGATTGCCGACAAAACCGCGAAAGACTCTCATTGAACAGGCGTTCAAATTACACCGGTATACCAGCTTCGATCTTTTTCTGAGACAGATCGGTATTTTGATGTCCTCGTTCCATTCGTTCTTCTCAGGATCGTAGCACTGGATGTTTCCTGTTTCCGACTCGCTGTGGGGATCGAGACATTCGCCGACAACATACAGTTTTCCATCAACACACACCATTCGGCTAAGCACTCCTGGGCTCGAGATTAAGCTCGCAACAAAATGCCACTCGTCCGTCTCTTCGTTGTACACTTCGCAAGTTTTCGACACACGACCTGCCGGGGTGCTCAATCCACCAACGACGAAGATTTTTCCATGAGTGGCCGCACCACAAGCAAACACCCTCTCCTCTTGAATGTCGGCCAGTTTGTCCCAGCGGTCTGCAATCAAGTCGTATCTTTCAGTATCTCTTAGACTCTTCTCCTGCACCAAGACTCCACCGCCAATAAAATAAAAAAAATTGCCCTCGGGCACGATGCACATGCCTTCTCGTAACCCGAAATCAAACGAGGCAATGTCCGTCCACGAGTTTGACTCGGGGGAGTACTTCGTTATCGAAGACATCAGCTTCTTTCTTTTACTAGAAGGCGGTTCACCCCGTATCTCACGACAACAAAGGCAGCTCAGGTTCTCACATTCGAAGCACGCTTCGGTCACTAGAGCGAACATTTCGTTGTCGTTTCTGACGAAGATCTGTTTCAGATACCGGTGTTCTTTGTACGGTAATGTCCTCCAGCTATTCGAGAAGACATCATAGCGAACCAGGCCCGTTTCAAGCTCAAAGTCCAACGGATTGAGGAAGTACAGTTTGCCACAGCAAGATGCTAATTCGCAATCTCTTAAATTTGTAATCGCGTTGTTCGCGAACTCACACCACCTGTTCTCTCTGGGAAAGTAACACAGGATATATATTTCTGCGCACACAACAATGAGAGGGGTCTCGAGCGACTTTCTTGGTCTCACGCAGAGGTGATCGCAGTTCATTTTAGAGGGAGACAGTCTCGCGTGTTTCACAAGCTCCAGACATTCCTGATTTTGTTTAACAAGATCATTCGTCGCAAGGTCACCACATAAAGAGTCACGCGAAACATAAGCGAGTCTGACTTGGCGAAACAATTCGACGAAATATTTTTTTCGCTCGCTTTTGTCATAATAAATCCACGCTAAGATTATTTCAAACACATCCTCTTCGGCGCTCACGTGAATTTCATCTCTTGCGAGCCACATTTCAACCTCCTCGATAGACAAGTTCAAGAATTCTTCCGTTTTCGCTACAATGGCGAAATTTGCATGAATGAACGATTCTACCTTGGAAGTCAGCTCGGTTAGTTTGTATCTCACGGCAAAATAGTACGATGAAATACAATTTGACACGGTAAGGTTTCTTAAACTCAGCAAAAAATTCTCAGCAAGCGATTTCAAGTCAGGTAGAACGAAATAATCGCCCATCATTAGAAGCTCGATTGCGTTTTCTTGGCTCAATATCTGAAGATTCCCAGTGTAAATATACTCAAGCAAACATCCCATAGCCACTCCGTGAAACGTCTCCAGTCTGACTTCTCCTTCTTTAACCTCTTTCATGCCGCTGTTGAGTAACCTTTCAAAGTACGGACTTGCCTGTGAAAGGACCTTTTGATGAGCTTTAAATTCTTGCCCATCTTGAGCGACCAATGTAATATCGAAAGGATGTTCGGTTGTGGCAAGTGGCGTGAAGACGCGGTTGAGACTTTCTTGTCGTGAAGTGAAGTGCTCATAACTTAGCGATGAGGCCGCCATCATCGCCTCCCCAATCGATATTTTCCAAGCCAATAATAATTATTCTCTGCCCGTCACCACACAAAACCTTTCTATGCTGTGACGCAGTGACAGTTCTCACATGCAAATTGCATCCGGTGCTCGAGAATAAAATGATTCTGTCGAAGTCGAACTTACTACATTTCGTATTTCAGACGCCAAATACTACCGCAGTCCTCGTATTGAAGATATCAATTATTGAGGACATCAGTAACATCGATGAATAATTGATGGCAAATGAAAAGATTTTGTACTGACATAAAACTTTGAACTCTTCACAGGCATGTGTCTTGAACCCGCCATCTTTGTTTCATATGATCGCGTAAAACCTGGGTAAAAGGCTGACTGGGGGGCATCTGCCCGGAGGGCGTCACGTTCCAAAATCCAGCCTGGATTAAATTAATTGCCTGATTGCCCATATCTTTGCTGCAAATCTATCTTTGTTTACTCGTGTTCTTACTTCGTATAGACTTGTGAGAATGTTTTAAACTTCGCTCTATTCGCACTGTTCTTCTCCGAAGCGTTTTAGACTCATCTTTTCCTTCTTTAGTACGAGTCAAAAACACGGAAAGTTGTTACTTATACTTGATATCATAACGTATATATTGCCGGTATTTTTTCCGTGGGCGCTTTTTGGCATTTCTGGTTTCTTGGTCTACAGGGAAATTTGTAATTCTTCGACTAAAAGCGATGCAATTTTTGTGGACATTATCTTGATGTTGAGCAAACAACAAAACAAAATATTAGCTCACCAAAGATGTTGCTGGCTAGTCATTCTCGAAACGCGTGGGCGAAAAAATTCATTAAAAACACTGCTGTTTGATTTTACAGATGCATGTGCCCGTGTCGTATTCTAGGGTAGATCAGGCGTAAATCTTAAAACTCTGTACTATGGAAACGAGTAGCAGACAGCTCGTACGTACATGCAAAATGCAGGTCACGTTCATCCTTCACCTTGTGTCAAAATGTTTAAAATCACTCCAAAATATGTCAGGGAAATTAAGAGGTTTAACACAAAATGCATATTTCCTGAAAGAATGAAATTCTTGAATACTGATTAAAAGAGTCGTATAGAACTTCCCTTTATTTTATATTATTATTATTATTAATTTTTTTTTAATTTATTTTTTTTTTTTTTATTATTTTCTTTCTTCTGTTTGGGGCGAAAGACCAACCTGATCGAAAATCTCTGTTGTAAAGGGATATTATGGTTCCTTTTTCACCTAATCACAGATTCAATGTGCATACAATTCAAGGGATAAACTGGTTTGAATAAATTGTTGCTCTGGAAACCATAAATTGCGTAAGTCACTCAAGCAGCCGATATGAAACAGACAAAACAAAAACACCTTTATTTTTAAAAATTTGTACACACAAAAAAGAGTTAGTTGGCCAGTAGGTAGCTAAGGCTAATCTAGGGCAGGCCACAAATTGTTTACTGATTTGTTAGCACGTGAATTTTGTACGCCGATTTCAGGACAAAAAGAAACTCCACAGAAAACTGTACATTGAGGAATCCTTTTTTGTTATTACGAGCAAAATAACATAGATAACAGGGTGCACTGCTTGAACAAAAGCAATCATACTTTAAACAATGCTAGTGGACTTCATTTCGCGTTTTGGGTTTTGGTTTTTCGCGTTTGGGCGTAACACATTATTATTATTATCATTATTATTATTATTATTATTATTATTATTATTATTATTATTATTATATAGTTTCATGGTTTATCGAATTACTTTTTGTTGTAAAATTTAAATAATCGAATGTAATTATTATGTAAATATTCAAACGTTCTTTTAGCTCTCTTAATCTCTCTTACTGTGAAGTTTTACTGAATAATAATTATTATGACTGAAATTTTTTTTTAGTAGTGATACTAATTGGAGGCAAATGGCGAGGAAATCCGTATGAAAGAAACCAGCAGGAGATTTTATTTTTATTATTATTATTATTATTATTATTATTATTATTATTGTTCAGCACGTTTTTCTTTTTTAGCATTTTAGTAGATTAAATATTGTAGATTTAAGATTGTTTAAGAAGTTGTCAAAAATTATAGAAACATTGAGAAACACTGAATAGTACAGGAAGTATCTTGGTGCAATCATGTAATAGAATCCTAAATTAGCATAGAATAACGTTTTTATGATCTGTATTTTTTCATGCCAGTGATTATTAAAGTCATTATTATAAATTATTATTATTGTTATTATTATTATTATTATTATTATTATTATTATTATTATTATTATTATTATGTTGCAGTAAAAAACGTCTGTATGCCATATACCATAAAGCAACACGAGGCGCCGCAGCGTAGCCCATGAGCTAAACAGTGAATAAAAAAGACAAAATCTGACATTATCACTAAAAACTAACATGATCATTATAAAACCTATTAAAACCGGTAGTGTATATTATTATTATTATTATTATTATTATTATTATTATTATTATTATTATTACTATTATTATTATTATTATGGCAGTTGACAAATGTATGGATGCTAAAATGGTAAAACATAGGGCGCACAGCGTAACCTGTGTAGTCTGAAGGAACTATTAAAAGAAAACTACTGATTTTAAAAGTATACGATAAAAGATAAACAATCTAATAAACAATCTAAAGTTATCCGATACTAAAACTGTACTCAGCACGTATGCCATTCCCTTATTGAAAGTCAAGAGACAATGGCTTTGAAAGTTCTCACTATGTTGAGAGAAGTCGAGATGGTAGCCTTCTGCATCCTTCTCAATACGTCATAGCCCCTGCTGCCAAAGAGCTTCCTCATCGTCAGGTCTAGATCTCTTGACCATCCCCCTAGCACGTCAATGATGATGTTGCATTGTTCTACGTCATAGCCTGGGTACTGCTTCTTCAGCTCGAATCGCAGGGGCCCGTACTTGACCGTCTTCTCCTCGGACTTCTTTTCCCGATGCTCCATCCACGGACACGACATCTCTACAGCCCACACATTATTGTGGTCCACAAATCGAGCGTCCACTCTGTTAGCCTTGACGATGGTGTGTTCCGCATAAACTGGGACATCCCAAAACGCTAGTGCCTCAGGTGACTCATAGACTGGTTTGGGCACTGCACACGAGTACCAGGGAGGAACTGAATCAATTAGCCCCAGTTCCCTCGCCATCTCGAAGAAGAGAACTTTCAGTGCTGCGTTGTGTCTCTCTAGGTATTTAGACTGGGCCAAAGCAGCCCTGTGTTATATCTGTTTTGTGGACTGTGTACTCATTATTATTATTATTATTATTATTATTATTATTATTATTATTATTATTATTATTATTATTATTATTATTATTATTATTATTATTATTATTACAAGTGAAACCGGAAATAACAATATATAATTATATATCCCATGAAAAGTTAGATATAAGGCAAAGAAACAAAATGATGGTCGAAAAGGGTAACTTTTAATGCCTTATATTACGGCGAGACATGACTAACCTTCTTCAGGGGCAACACTGAAGCAAAGTAAAAATGGAGAAAACGGTTACAATACAGAAATAGAAATAATAGACGTGTATTGAAGCGGCTACCAAAAAAGTAGCATTCCCAAGGTGGTAAGAACAATGATAAGTTGTGATGAATTTGCAATTTTGTTAGACTCTGCAACAAAGTTAAGACATAAGTAGATACTGCTACGTAAGGGGTAGAACCAGAAGAAAAAAGTACAATCAGTTGAAGGTTCAGAACCGCTGCCCCACCCATTCATGCACTACTGACTTATTATTTAGACCTTGTAGACATTGTTTCTCTCACTTAACTTCTCATGGTTTTGAAAGTTATTTGTTGCTGAGCCAGCAAGCCAGAGCTTACTAATAAATGTAAAAAAAAATGGTTGTATTGAAATTTGGGGGTTAAATGTTGTACAGACGGAAGATGGTATTCATATTTTTGTGGATATTTATTATGAGTGGGCTTGGATCGAGGCAAGTGTATTTGTACTTCTTTGGGAAAATAGTTGACAATTTTTCTTTATTATTTTTACCTGTTTTAGTTTTTGCATATTAATTCTTTCATACCAGAAATCACAAGTGTCAGTTGAGAGAGAGAGAGAGAGAGAGAGAGAGAGAGAGAGAGAGAGAGTGTCAGTTGAGAGAGAGAGAGAGAGAGAGAGAGAGAGAGAGAGAGAGAGAGAGAGAGAGAGAGAGAGAGAGAGAGAGAGAGAGAGAGAGAGAGAGAGAGAGAGAGAGAGAGAGAGAGAGAGAGAGAGAGAGAGAGAGAGAGAGAGAGAGAGAGAGAGAAGAGAGAGAGAGAGAGAGAGAGAGGAGAGAGAGAGAGAGAGAGAGAGAGAGAGAGAGAGAGAGAGAGAGAGAGAGAGAGAGAGAGAGAGAGAGAGAGAGAGAGAGAGAGAGAGAGAGAGAGAGAGAGAGAGAGAGAGAGAGAGAGAGAGAGAGAGAGAGAGAGAGAGAGAGAGAGAGAGAGAGAGAGAGAGAGAGAGAGAGAGAGAGAGAGAGAGAGAGAGAGAGAGAGAGAGAGAGAGAGAGAGAGAGAGAGAGAGAGAGAGAGAGAGAGAGAGAGAGAGAGAGAGAGAGAGAGAGAGAGAGAGAGAGAGAGAGAGAGAGAGAGAGAGAGAGAGAGAGAGAGAGAGAGAGAGAGAGAGAGAGAGAGAGAGAGAGAGAGAGAGAGAGAGAGAGAGAGAGAGAGAGAGAGAGAGAGAGAGAGAGAGAGAGAGAGAGAGAGAGGAGAGAGAGAGAGAGAGAGAGAGAGAGAGAGAGAGAGAGAGAGAGAGAGAGAGAGAGAGAGAGAGAGAGAGAGAGAGAGAGAGAGAGAGAGAGAGAGAGAGAGAGAGAGAGAGAGAGAGAGAGAGAGAGAGAGAGAGAGAGAGAGAGAGAGAGAGAGAGAGAGAGAGAGAGAGAGAGAGAGAGAGAGAGAGTTTTTTTTTTTCTTGGTTAAATTACGAAGGAAGACATTGCCCGCTATGTTTTTCATCGAATCGTAGATTCTCCACACCTCGCGATTCACACGTCATATATTTTAACCAATCACAGAAAGTGAATCGACCTTCTGAAACGAAGCGACGGTTTGCTTGCGACAGCGCTGTAGCTGTGGTGAAAGTGGTATTTGCGGTCAAGTTTAACAAAGTAATGGGAAATTTCTAGTCCGAAGCTTAACTACATTCAAAACGGTAAAATGATTTTGAAATTTGGTTCATCCTGTCTCATGAAACCTTAGACCAAGTCAGCGAATTAACGAGCACATGAACGCTGTGCGATACCTCGTTCGACTCTCTCGTTCCGCCACTTCGACTAGGTCACCTGAAGATGTGTTAGACTGTGAAAATATTTTTAACTGGCCACTCTGGGAAGAATTATATCAAGGCTTGATGGACGGCTTTTTGGATGTATCTAAAGCGTTGTGAAAGGGATTGTATTCGCGCCGCGACTGCATTCGACAACACATAAATTTTCCCGCTGTGCTTTGAGCATGACTAAAGACGAAGGATGTGCGATTTACGCAGTGGCCCGATGTAGCCTTTTCGTCGATTACAGAAGGTATTTACCGTTGCCCTTTTATTTAGTCGTTTTCTTCAAAAGACTTACGGTCAACCGATAAGCCAGATAAGCGTTGTCTTTGTTTATGTGCCCAACTTTTGTATGGCTCGGCAAGAAGTTAAGCCTACTCTCAAATTTGGTTTTCAAGTTTATCGTCAGTTTGTTTGTGAAGAAGGTTTTCAGGATTTCTGTGTTGGACCCATTCTTATAGCAAATTACATTTTAATTTCCCCTCAATTTAAAAAATAGATTCAAATGAAATTTACCGTAAGCTTAAGCTTATAATTTAAACATTGTTGTAAAAAGGTTCTTCCTCAGACTACCATTGTAAATAGGTGCCACAAACCAGAAGCGTAACACTTTGTAAAACTGCCAAATCTATTAAAACAATTATTT
The DNA here is from genome assembly GCA_016490735.1 of Pachyseris speciosa. Taxonomy (NCBI): domain Eukaryota; kingdom Metazoa; phylum Cnidaria; class Anthozoa; order Scleractinia; family Pachyseridae; genus Pachyseris; species Pachyseris speciosa. Next base: position 66,719 of record JAEMWC010001849.1, read on the forward strand.
GCTAATCTTTCTTTGTTTTTTTTCGACTGGTTCTTGGTCGGTTTTGACATAAACTTAAGTACTTGACGTCTTCAGAGTTATTAAGCTTATGTACTTTCCGCGTTTAGCGCGCACGTACACGAACTCGCACAAACAGCCGTGATTTTAAAACTTTTCTCTGTTTCTGCTGAATCTTTGACATACAATTTTTAGCTTTATAAAATTGAATTAAATTATGTGAACCCCCATGCATTACAACCTCTGTGAAAACGTTTTTTGTAGTACAGTAATTTTTCAGATACAACAAAATGTTTCGCCACTCAAATTAAACTTATGTGTCGGAATCGTGTAATTCATTAGGGTAATCCATTTGAAAGCACGAACTGTTCCAGTATTTTTTTTATGCGCAACTATTTTTCTTAGGCCATACTTTGAATAATGGCTTTATTGTACACTTTCTTATAATTTTAATAGGGAATTTAGTTCATGGACAGTATAAAATAAAGTTTTGATGTCTGTGCGAATGAAGGTAACGTTTTAAGTTCCGGTTGAAAATAAAGTAATCATTTATTCCGTCACTGTTTAAGATACGTTTTTAACCTTCAAATATCGTATTTAGTAAAATTACTGAGCTTGCATCGGTTGCCTTAAGCAACTTACATTGTTTCATTTAATGTTAGCATTAATTTGATTTCATTCGCCTTGCTGCAACTTCTTGTTTAAGTTTTATAATTTCAAGAATTAAACAACACTTTTTAGGTGGGAAGTGCATTTAAGTGTACCACAAACGCGCTTTTTTGTTT
>JAEMWC010001849.1:72500-88394 GCA_016490735.1 Pachyseris speciosa
CTTTAATTTCTAAATTTTCAAGTATGGTATGAAGAAACCTTTAGAATACATTTTTCATGATCTGGTTTACTTCTTCTATAGACTTTAACGGCGGCCATGTTGGTGTCCCTCTAAGGGACACCAACAATGCCTAATGCCTTTTGATTTTCGTATTTTTATTTTTGCCATACTCTTCTTCTAGCAAGCACTATAGAGCTAGAAATCGTTCTAAACTGTTCTTCTCGACCTAATGTTCAAATACTGTGTTTCTGAATATTATTGATGCAAGGAAACGCATTTTAATTTGTTGGTGAAAACCCAGAATTGTTGTGGGCTTACTGAAATCGAGTCTTGCCAAATGTACAGCATTGGCTTTACTTGGTGAAGCAGTCAAGTTTGCTTCGTAATCCATTGTGATGGCGTTTCCCAACGAAACCGTTGAAGACCCTCAACGAGCAAGCGTTTAAATAACATTCATATCTTCGCGCGAGGTTTGACCACCGCCGGCGAAAAGGTATTTTGACATTTGCGCTCCATTCATTCTTCTCGGGATCGTAGCACTGAAGTTTCCTTGCCTCCAGGTAGCTGAGGTGCAAACCGCCCAGTACATACAGCTTGTCATCAGCACGCAGCATACAACTCATGTAACCAGGCTTTGATACCATGCTTGCAATAAATTGCCATTCGTTTGTTGCTTCCGAGTAGACTTCACATGTTTGCAGCATCGTACTGTTCTGTTTGTTTACTCCGCTGGCGACAAAAATCTTTTCATTATATGCAGCACCACAAGCGAACATCCTTCCTTCCTGAAGGCTAGCCACCGTCACCCACTGGTTGGTCGTCAAGTCGTACCTTTCAGCTTTTCTCAAGCTCGTGTCCATGTTTTGTGGTACTCTGACTCCGCCACCGATAAAATAAACAAAATTACTTTTGGCCACGATGCAAATTCCCTCTCGTGAGCCGAGATCAAACGAGGCAACGTCTTTCGATGAATTTGTTTCGGGTGTGTACTTCGTCATGAAGGACATCAGGTTACTTCTTCGGCTGCAAATGCAGCCAAGGTTATCACACTGGAGACACGCTTCAGTCAGCAAAGCGAAGATGTCCTTTTCGTCTCGGACAAAGATCTGTTTTAGATACGATGACCTGTGCTCCTCAGGCTTGCTCATGTATGGCATGGTGTTCCAGTCACTCGAGAGTGATCCATAGAGAAACACGTTTGTTTTTATCTCCCAATCTGCCCATTTACGTGGATTGAAAAAGCAGAGTTTACCGCCGCAAGATGCTAATTCTGAGTCTCTCAAGCTTGCAATTGGCAGACTGCTATCGAGCACAAACCACTTGTCTTGTCTGGGACAGTAAAAGAGTATTGATACCTCTGTACAGACCACAAGGAAAGGCATCTCGAGTGACTTCCTTGGCCTAATGGAGAGGGATTTATAGTTTTGCGACTGAGTTAACTTTATGGCCTGTTTGACAAGATTCAGACAGCTCTGGTTGTGTTTCACAAAATCATTAGTGACAATATCACTACGAAGACAGTCAAGTGATACATAAACAAGCCTAACTTGGCGAAATAACTCCGAAAAATATATCTCTCGCTCGCTTTTGTCGTACTTGATCCAAGCTAAAATGACCTCGAATACCTCCTTCTCGGCGCAAACGTTTATGTCATCTCCTGAAATCCACATTTCAATGCACTCCTTTGACAAGTTCAAAAACGTTTCCGTTTTGGCGACGGAAACGAAATTCGCAAGAATGAATGATTCTGTTTTCCAAACAAGTGCTTTCAAGTTATGTTTCTCTGCCAAATGGTACGTTGATATACAGTTTGAAACCTTCAGGGCTGTAGAACCTAGCAAAAACCTCTCTGAGAGAGATTTCAAGGATGGAAGAAGCAAATAATCGGCCATCATGAACAGGTCAATCGCAATTTCTTGAGTGGATATTTGAACTTTTCCAGTGTATATAAACTCTAATAAACCTCCCACGGCAACCTCCGTAAATTTCTCCAGCCTGATCACTCCTTCTCTAGCCTCCTTCATGTCACAGTTCAGAAGCTTTTCAAAGTATGGACTTGCGTCTTCGAGAACGTGTCTGTGAGCTTTAAATTGTCTCTCACCTTTGACGAGCAAGGTGATATCGAATAGATGGTCGGGTAGTTTCGATGGTGTAAACACCGGGCTCGCGCTGTCCTCTTGTGAAGTCATGTATCCAGCACTCTGTAAACAAGGGCTACTCCAAAATACGTTTTTGATTCTTTTCAACATTTCGAAACACTAACAAGTCGAATTTAAAACAAAAATCAAGCGGATTTTCTTTGAATGTAGTATTCAAAGTTGAGCTATATCCGTTGACATATCATCAAACATTTACATTGACGTAATTATAACGTCAGTATGGCAACCATTGACGTAGTCACTTATATACGGTTTTAGTATTTTTGCTTCATGCTTTATAATTACCGGGGCCAGCCGAAGGCTGGAACCGGTCATAAAATGCTGTTTGTTCCTTTCGTTTTTTCAAAGTCTCGTTTCCAGGGCCCCGCTTTCCGCTGTGACAAATTTCTCGAAGTGCACATAGTAACTTTACTCGAGGCAATCGAGGGCATTCCAGACAAAGATTATAACTTGTGAACGAAAACTTCTACAACCTTTACGATACTACTTCATGTGCGAAAACTTAAGAGTGGATTTTTTGAGAGACGTATTTATGAGCGACCACTGCACTTGAGAGTGAACCTTTTATCGAGAATCAAAGCGAACATATTTCAAAACTATCTTTACATCAATCTCTTGTAAAACTTAAGTTTATTCACTGCGTTTTATAAGACGTCTCAAGAACAAGAGTAGCATGTTAAAAAAGTTTCTCTTTAAAAAGATTCCTTCGATTCTTATACCGAAGTCCTCGGCCAAAAACACACGTAAAACGAATTCAAAAAGAAGAAATCGGATAATTTTTTCGCCGCCCGACGAAATTTTACAGCGTAGCGAGAGAAAGAGGAAAGTTGTACATCAAAAAGACGACAAAAACAAAGCAATTATTTTGAAATAAATCGTTTTTCAACTGTGTAAATTTAGTACCAACTTAGCACTATCCCCAGTAGTTCCGTAGAAGCTGAACAAGACTCAATAAAAATATATTTCAGGGAAGCGAATATACTAAACAAGCAAATCACGGGGGTCGCCGTGAATGTACAGAAATCCAAATCCAGCGTACACTAAAACTCTCAAATGAAGGCAACCAAATGAAAGAAACCGGACAGGAAGTTCAATAACAATAAATTTTCATTCAAGATGAGGCAAAAAAAACTTAATCTAAAAGCACAAAAAATTTCGAAATTTCACAGACGCGATTCGCTGCGTGAACGCGTGTTCCAATTAATTATTCACACAAAAGCGAAAGCGTGAGTTTTTCCCACAAATTTTGCAGTTATTTTATCGGCTGTGGCTTTGCCTATCGTGCTAAAAGCTGAATTCAACTTCCATCTAATATGTACATTGCCATTTTTGTTTTCTAAAGTCCAGGCAGCTGCTTTAAATCCGCTATCTGTATTCAAAACTCTCTTGAAAGCGCACCGATAGCCTTGTTTTCGTCGCGGTTGCGGAAAGGAAAAATTATTCACAAGAAAAGTTTGAGGGCTCCGTTCACCTTGATTCTGAGGCTACCTAAACATCGATTTATGTTTTTCCTTTTTATTTTAAGTGCCAAGGAAGTAATTTGTCCGTTTTAGGAATGAAAACGAGACCCTGGAAGTTTTAGATTTGGCCCGCAACGTGCTATGATTACCTGGACTTTTCGAGCCCGTGAATTGAAGACAAAAAAACCGTCTTCAACAGCACAGGGTAACCGCGTTTTCAAAAATTGTAAACTATGACTAAATTAAATTTACTATTTTGGATATCGTTAAGAATCAGCCGTTTGATTTAATGTAGATTTTATGCCAATTTTTATGCGACAAAGCATAGGCGCCCTTGGCCGGCGTGATTTTTATTTCCGGCCCTGCTGCAGAAGAGACCTCTGCTAGCAGGGAAGATTTTTATGAAAGCCGAGGCGTAATTCTATTATCGAAATGAGTACACAGGCAAATATCATTTTCTCTTTTCACATTAGTAATTAGACGTTTTTTTCTCCAAAGAATATTTGCGATAAAATAGATTTTCATGTCCCGCGATAAACTTCTTGATGTAAACGACCCTTATGCATGCTAGTGTAAACGTGGGTTGCCAAGGCAAAAGTGGCCCCGGTAAAATTCACGAGGTGATTCTCGTTATTACTGAGCGTTTTTTGATACAATACAATTCAAAAATTTATTTAGACGCGGTAAAAATGTCAATAAATAAAAAAATAGAGAATTGGCATAATCTATAACTGGTTTACATAAATGCCGCGTGGGAGTCCCATGTGGAAGCTGACCATTTATTGACGCGATTTTCAATAGTTCTTAAGAAGATAGCTGCTCTAGCTTCCTCGGAGAGAATGTTCTGGAGAAAAGCTCTACTGTGAGAAAAGCCGCATTGTAGGAAGTCAGCTCTCGGCTTTGGTAAGACAAGTTTATGGGCAGCGTCGCGGAAATCATTGGGCTCAATTCTATCAGAGAAATATCAGAAAGAGCCTGGGATGAGCTAATTGCGATCAGGTATTCTTTTGGGGGATACAAAAGTAAAAGAGAACGCCTGATTGATCGTTCGTTCATTCATTCATTCCATTTATTTATTACTTCATTCAATATTTCATTCGTTTGTTCATCCGTTCTCCCTTCATTTTATTCATCCAGCCTGCCATGCCATCCATTCATTCGTTCATTCTTCCATCTTTCATTTCATTCACTCATCCATCCATCCATTTGTTTCTTCTTTCTCTCGTTCTTTCGTTTTTGTTTTTTTTTAAGAATTCTGAAAGCTTTAATTTTACTTCACCTCTTGTTTTGGTCCATGATTACGACGACAGAAGTGAAAAGCTGGTAATCGAAAAACGTGTTTAAAAAGCTAATAAAAAAATGAAAGGGTCTCGAATTCAAATTTTATTTTCTATTGTTTTTCTTCATTTTTTGTCCTTCATTTTCTGTTTGGTCAAGATTTCGGGGAAGGACAGCAATTTAACCCAATGAATCATTTCTACGTCATATCATCATCAAAAATATTGTTCGTTTACCTCACAATTGGCAATTTCTGTTTCTGCAGGCAGAGTCTTAAAATATTCTGTTTTATTTACAAATCGCTCTTCATCAACTCCTTGGAATTCTCCGCTGGAAACTTTATGAGTCAAGGGAAAGGATGAATGCGTAATTTCTTTAAAGAACTGCTAAAAATAAATGTTGCCTCAATTTCAAGGAATAAAATCGGCAGGGGCTAATAAAAGAAAAGTTCGCATTTCACTTTCTAGCCGTAATACGCGCTTTCTTGGGTATGTATTTTACTGAAACGTAAAACTGATCATTTCGAAATGTTTGTAAAATAAAATAAAAAAGTAACAATAATTCAGTTTCATGCATAAAACGTCTTTTGAAGAGTAAAGCGTTATAACCGTTTATTCCTTTTGTCTTCTGAAGCCATCAACGAAGATCAAGTGGCGCTGTTTCCATAACAAATAAGAAATCTACGCGATGAACATAACCACATGCTTGTTAGTAGGGTATCTGGATTTCTAGTTACTGGTTTCACGGAAACGTTGGTTAAAAACCGAAAGGAAGAAGAGATTGGCTGAGATTTTTATCATAGGTTGACTTATAATTAGCCGACGAGGCAAGATTAAGCAGGATAATCGTTTCTAATCAACACTCTAATAAGAAAGCACAGCTAAAAGAGTTTATTACGGAAGATCCCACGTTTTTGTGCCAGACGCAAAGGATACTTGTTGTGTTCGTACGTCGAATCAAGATTGCGAACACAATGACCATATTTGGAATGTAACAATGAAAATTATAGCACCGTGACCTCCCATCATGTGAAATGTCATTTGATTGATTGACACGTCATTTATCTAGAAATATCCTTGAACAGCGTATAAAGGAATATGCATTGTCCGGTGACTTCTCTATTGTTCTGTGGCTGCAGTTCACAGCTAGTTCTCCTTGCCAGGTAAGGTTCAGAACTTATCTGTCATCTTCAAAAACGTTTTGGAAGTTAGACGTCAGCCGTTATCTTAATGTGCTTGTTTATTTTGTTTCAGGTAGCTTTGAGCGTCAGCCAAATAACTAGAATTTGCCGAGCGAAGGTGGGTTACATGCGTATAACTTGCGTTGTTTGGGGTTAGCGCACCCATTTATTCATTATCTTGGAACTTCCTTGTGATTATGCTCAAGGGCATTATCAATGAATTCAACTGGCAACATCCGTTAGTCGACAAATCTTGAAAGTCTTGTTGGGTTCGAGATCAAAATAATGCTTAATCTTTTCATTTTTGCCTTTCGACAAATTGGGGTTGTTGATAACAGAATATACTCAGGCCGTGGATGGGTTCAACAACGTTTAGAATCTATGTCGGATGGTCTGTTTTAACTGTTTTCACATTTATCATCCAGTCGTTGACCGGAAGTCGCGTCATTTGATGGTCAACAAATGGAGAACTGAATATCATTGGCTATAATGCGTATTAACACACAACAAGGAAAGCCTTTTCCCAAAGATAACCCTACTCCTAGGTGGCTATTTTACCAAGCCCAAATTTAATAAAGTCAGTCCGCTTCGAAAGCGAGATGAAATATGCTGTCATCATTTCAGAGAAACAATTTTAGCATTATTAAACATGCTCATAGGTCGTCTCGAAGTAGAGTCCAATAGGATAGCCAAAACCTATTTCACTTGACTAAGTATTGTGTTACGTTGTCATAAATTAAGACGGAGATAAGCCTCATAACTAACGTGTCGCGAGGAAACTGTTTGAGTTCCTGTTGGCAGTCCCAATTCCCACAACTTTCCACTTATTGGTCAGACGCAGCAACCAATGAACTATGAGATGACCCATGAGATTTTTACTTTATAAATCAGGTGAAACTGTGGAGAAAAACTGGACTGTTGCTTATGCGTTACCAGATGGTTTCTTTTCTTTTTTTTTTTTTTTTTTTTTTTCCCTTTTTTTTTCTTTTTCGATTACACAGAATTTTTGTATAGTATCAAACAAACTGATATGCTTGGATTCCTTAGCTGGGACTTTAAGTAGAAGAGATTTCGTTGGAAAGGACGCTTTTTTTCTTCAGATTTCCAAACTGTTGTTGGCCTCATCACGAAATACTCGCTAGCTAGCCTTGTCTCTCCCTTCAAACAAAAATGTTGCTTGCCAAAACAAAACTAATTAGAATTGCTTTTCCAGCATTGACTTATTAAAGGCCCATTATCACCCTTGATCCAAAGCGTTCGCTTGATTTTGTTTTGAATCGCGCTATTGTTAAATGATGCCTCTGATTGGTCAATTATTTTTATATTTTTGGGCTTGATCTGGTTCATCACGCCAAGTTGTCGCTTGTCCCCGGTTTCGCAAAGCAAATGGCTACAAATTAAACTTGCAAATTTCGTCACTGAAACCGTTTACAATCCGTTCACAGGTTTAAAATCAAAACAGCAAAGTATTGAATGATCCGTTATTGATAAAACTTGGTGAATATGTGCCGAGGATGTTGAAAAAATATCCACAAGAAAACAGTCATTAAATTAAGAATGATCCTCACAGTTGTGAACGCAATTTATGCAATTGCTAAAAGAAACTTGGAAAAAAAAATTCAGGACTTCAACGGGGTTTGGACCCGTGACCTCGCGATACCGGTGCGATGCTCTAACCAACTGAGCTATGAAGCCACTGACGTTGGGAGCAAGTGTGTTTGTGGGTTTATATGTTCCCGAGAAAGAAATGAGTGTGAATGATATGTGAAATAAATCATATATAAACTGCGGAAATGAAATCAAATGAAGAATGTTCCTAGCAGTTGTGAACGCAATTTATGCAATTGCGAAAAGAAGCCTTGTGATGAAATCTCAGCTCACAGTTAAAGGCCCAATATCACCCTTGATGCATCGCGCGGTGAGACCGTTAATTCTGGAATTTCGTGTAACTTACTATTACTTAAATTACTCAGACTTCGAAGCCCTTGTTTTATCGCTCTTGTTTTATCGCATCGTGAACAAATCTCCAAATTTATGGCCGTAAATATGTTCTCTGTTTATTCTTCTTTATTTCCTTGTATTATTTTGGGAAGAATTTGTATGTATGTAAATTTTGGCTCGTTTAAAGTGAAAAGAGTTATATATGGCAATCGTCGGTAGCGGCAACTTCGCAGCGTTGTTTTTTATCAAAGTGAGGTGGATTTACAGAGACTCGTTGTTCAAGTTTGTTGCTTTTTACGTTGGAGTCTTGAAGAATTCGCTGACCTTGTCGGAACCGACTTGCTGAGGTTCACATGGCCGGACCGAACTGTCTCGAGCTTTGAGCTTTCCCTTTGGAAGGCCAAACACCACTTTTTCTCCAAAATCAAACTCTTTCAGAAGAAACCCCCACCGTGCAACTCGTTGCCATGAGTGATGACAAAAACAGTGGTGTTTGAGTGCTTTGTTGCCATGGCAACAGAACACGCTTTTGTAAGATCTCGTTAAAAGTGCTTCTTTTTTAAACAAAAATGAGCAAAAGCACTTATTCAGTGAGGCAAGAAACAATTTTGTACAGGTTATGCTTGTATTGATCTGGGTACTGAACCTAAACTTGTAGACTGACTCTGCTTATTTGCAGAGAGAAAAATCTTCAAAGTTCCACTCCCAACTCACTTTTAGCAAAAAACTATCATTTCCATACATTTTATAGGGTATAAGACCACCTTAAGGTAACCGACCAGCCTGTGAATGATCACTATGTGTTTGACTTTCCAATGGGCGCAGACAGATTTCTTATTCTTGTTCTTGTGAAGTCGTTTTCTTTGAGCGAACTTAACATTCATTACTTTTCTCTGCCGTACATGTTCTGATATTTATAACATATTAATTTCGACACTCCTTTTCCAGATGTAACAAGATCCAAATTGACCCAAATTTGAAGAAAAAAATTTGCAACTATGACAACGAATCTGGGTGAAGCTAGAAAGGCCATTATTGTCGACTTACCATCTGTTAAAGAAACATTAAATGCTCGTCATAGAGACACCACTTTGCATAAAGAAGATCCTGATGAGGATGATGTGGAGTTGTGCCTTAAACTTGCTTTTGGAGAAACAAAAGTATCGCAAAAGAATGTTAACGATACGTTTGGGGATCATAAAACGGCAATTAACTTCTTTGAGCTTTGTCTGAAGATTACAAGAGAAGTAGGAGAAAGAACTGGGGAAGGGCGTGTATACTCAAGCCTTGGTAGCTGTTATTGGAACATTGGAGAAGTCAGAAAAGCCTTGGAATGCTATGAACAGCATTTCAAAATTGCCAAAGAGATGGGAGAGAAGAATGAGGAAGGATTTGCTTGTAGCAATCTTGGTGCCTGTTATCACCACCTAGGAAAATTCCAAAAGGCGTTAGATTACCATGAAACTGATCTAGCAATTGCCACAGAATTTGAAGATAGCTTCGCACAAGGTCGCGCGTATGCCAATCTTGGTTTGGTTTATCACAGTCGTGGAGATTTCAAAAAGGCTTTAGATTACCACCAGCGCTGTCTCCATTTTGCCAAACAAGAAGGAGACAAAATGTCTGAAGGAATTGCATATAGTTATCTCGGTAACACTTATCATAGTCTAGGTAATTTCGTAAAAGCTAAGGAATATTACGATCGACATCTAGAAATTGCAAGGGAAGAAGGAAACAGAGATGAAGAGGGGCGTGCTTGTTGTAATCTAGGCAACACGTACTGTAGCACCGGGGAGTTTGACAAGGCCAAAGACTACTACGAAATAGCCCTAAATGTTGCCAAAGAACTTGGTCACAAAGCTGAAATCGGAACTGCTTACGGAAATCTTGGCATCGCGTTGAACCATTTTGGAGATTTCCAACAAGCACTAGAATATCACGAGCATCAACTTCAAATTGCCAAACAACTTGAAGACAAAGTGGGAGAAGGTTACGCCTATTCCAACATTGGCATCACCCATTACGGTCTCGGTGATTTCAAAAGGGCCATACACTACCAAGATCTGTTTTTGAATATTGCTAACGAAGTAGGAGACAGAGCCAGTAAAGGACGTGCATATGGTAATCTTGGCAATGCCTATAGCAAGCTAGCTGATTTCAAAAAAGCCATTGAGTACTACGAGCTGGATCTAGATATTTGTAAAGAAATTGGGGATGGTCATGGAGAAGGACAGGCCCATGGGAATATTGGTACTGTATACCAGTCCCTCGGGGACTTCGAAGAGGCTGCTGCTCATCATAAATGCCATCTGGGGATTGCCAGAGATTTGAACGATAGGGCGGGGGAAGGAGTCGCGAGTGCCAATCTAGGTGTCGCTCTTTTCCACAAAGGCGATCTCAAAACTGCCATCCGTTATCAAAAGCAAGGTTTGAAGATTGCCAAAGAAGTAGGGGACAGGGTAGGAGTCGGGATGGCATGTGGAAACCTTGGCATTGCCTATTGTGGTCTCGGGGATGTGGAACAGGCAATGGGCTATTTCAAAGATGATTTAAAAATTGCCAAAGAAACTTGCGATAGAGCGGGAGAAGGGGATGCGTATGCTAACCTTGGAAAGGCGTGTTACCTTTTGAGAGACTACGAAGAAGCCAAACGGTATTATCAGCTGTGTCTTGAAGTTACTAACCAAGTGCAGAACAGAAGTGCAGAGGGCCGTGCCTATTTAGGTCTAGGCTTTTGTCATGCATCCCTGAATTCGCTGCATGAAGCTAAAGAGTGCTTTCAGGCCAGCGTAGATGCATTCAATGATGTCAGAGTTCGTCTCAAAGATAAAGATGAATGGCAAATCAATTTCGTTGAGGTACATCAAGCGGCTTACAAAGCTTTGATGGAAGTTTTACTACAGCAAGGGTATGCATCTGATGCCCTCTCGGTTGCTGAACAGGGTCGATCACAGGCGTTGAAAGATCTTCTGTTTTCAAATTATGGAATAAAGACAGCTTGCTGTGAATCACATTCTGAGGAACAAACTACCCACGAGGTGTCTAATCCAGATCCATCAAGCACAGTATTTATAGCATTTTGTGGTGATTTCATCTTATTCTGGATCATTGAAGCCGAAAATGTGATCAAGCTTGAGCTAGCTAACATTTCTCAAGACCTAGCGGATGATACGAACGCTTTGATCGACAATTTAGTGTCGTCTGCATATGACGCGCATGGCGTGAGAGCTTGTATCGAATGCGAAGACCGCTCGCTAGATGAGCTGACAAATGAAAACGTGCCAAATGAAAGATCCAGTGAGACAGGATCTCAGTCATCTGACCTTGGAACCAATGCTTTGCAAATATTGTATGATGTCCTAATTGATCCGATAGCCGAATCTGTTCATGGTGAAGAACTCATCATCGTGCCCGAGGGTCCACTCTGGTTAGCTCCTGTTGCCGCATTCATGGATTCGAACTCCAGATACCTTAGTGAATCGTTCAGAATCAGAGTGGTACCGTCACTTTCCACTTTAAAGATGCTCAAGGATTGTCCTCCTGAATATCACAGCAAGTCTGGGGCGTTGCTCGTTGGAGATCCATGGGTACAAGATGTACCATTTTATAAAGGTAAAAGGCTTCAGCAGTTACCATACGCCAGGAAAGAAGTAGAGATGATTGCCCACATTCTCGACACGAAGCCTCTAGTTGGAACAGAGGCAACAAAGGATATTGTTTTGAAACGACTCTCCTCAGTTGCTTTGGTGCACATTGCAGCTCATGGCCGAATGGAAACAGGAGAGATAGCCTTAGCACCAGACGGAGCACGTTCATCCGAGGTACTGTCCGAAGACGACTATCTTCTAACAATGGCTGACGTATTGGGATAAAGCTGCGAGCAAGACTCGTTGTCCTAAGCTGCTGTCACAGTGGACGTGGGAAGATCAAGGCGGAGGGTGTGGTCGGTATTGCGCGCGCTTTCTTGGGTGCCGGTGCTCGATCTGTCCTGGTGTCACTATGGGCGATTGATGACGAGGCCACGCTGGACTTCATGAAAATTTTCTACCAACACCTAAGGGAAGGGAAGAGCAGCAGTAAGGCGCTGAACAAGGCCATGAAATCCATGAGAGAATCTGACAGGTTCAGTGCAGTGAAATACTGGGCACCGTTTGTTCTCATTGGAGATGACGTCACACTGGAATTTGGTAGTGGTGAAGAAGTTCTGGCATTAAACTAAATACTAACTTGCTTCTTCAGTTGTGACTTCAGTCAGATCTTTACTGATTGGCTTGAATTGCGAGAATCGAAGACTAAGTAACTTACATTTATTCTAGAACTATTCTACAAGAAAGTGAGGAATGTCTGATGAATTTTCACGCTTTGCACGTTTGATTGTTTAATCGTTTTATTAATACATTTATCTATAATTGGAATTAATTCTCAAAAATCCCAACTGCATTTTTGGTATTATCGTGTTGCATTCGTTTTAAAACGAGGTTGGGAAACTTAAATTTAACTTAAGGTTCCGTTTTATAGTCAAACCTTGGTTATCCGGAGTCTTCGATTGTCCGGACTACTTCCTCTGGTCCCAGATTTTTCACGAGCATTTTAAACATGGCATAATGAAGATCCCTAGAAACTATCAATGTGATTTTTCTGATTTATAAGTTCTTAGTTTTAGCAGGAGCCCATCACTAGGAGCGTACAACTGTCCTATATTGCTGTCACGGCGTTTTCACAGACCAATTTATTTTTAGATTGAATTTCCCGCCAAAATCAGACTCCCGGAGGAGTCCAATGACCAATCACAAGTCGCTACACATGCCACAAGTATCTGTACGTACAGAGCCTTTGTTTTCGCTCTTTAAAACTATTGTTTTGTGGCGCCCTCGTTTCCGTTGCTGCCCCTGCTGCCCTTTTTCGCGGGAAAAGATAGTCTAAAAATAGATCGGTCTGTAAAATGCTAGCTTAGTATGGGAGTTATACGCTCCTAGTAATGGGCTCCTGGTTTTAGGTTATGGTAATATAAAACATTTTTTTTTTCAAAGAGTGAACTTTTCAGCATTAAGTTCAATTTTATAAATACAGTACTTTATAGCATTAAATTCCTATTTCCTATTGATTTAACTTTTATCACAAAGACACACGGAACAAGAATAAGATGGACATCCCAGGGTACAGAACGGCCACAGGCCAAATAACCTTCAATTATCGAGCAGTTTCGCTGTGGAATTCCCTACCAGAAAGAATAACTGAGTTAACAAACCTTGTAATATTCAAAAAGGAAGTTATGCGTCATTTGCAAAGAGAATGCTAGAAGCTTTCATTGATTTCATATATTGCAAATTTTTTGTTAAATTTGTTGTATAAATATGATTTTAATAATTTCTTATTGTTCTATAGTTTTAGATATTTTATTGAATATAGTAATTTCGAAAATTTCAAATTTTTAATCATTTCTTATTGTTCTATAGTTTAAGATATTTTATTGAATATTGTAATTACTTTGAAAATGTCAAATTTTTAATCAATTCTTATTGTTATATAGTTTAAGATATTTTATTGAATATTGTAATTACTTTGAAAAGCCATGATTTGAAAAGTAATGAAGTTATTATTATTATATTCAACATGATAGAAATGCATATAACATCAAATGGAAACTCAGAAAAAAGTCCGAGTTCCAGATGGATTTTTTTTCGGATTTTTTTTTTCGAGTTTCCATTTGATGTTATATGCATTTCTATCATGTTGTATTTATTATTATATTAGTATTAAAATTTAATTAAAATACATATTTACGATTATCCAGACTCTCGATTATCCGGACTATTTGCTCAAGTCCCGCAAGTCCGGACATTCAAGGTTCGAATGTACTGATAAAGTGCCAGTGAGTTTTTGCAATCAAAAGATTGAAAAGTGTCAATCCTTTGCACTGAATGTAAACGAGGAATTCGTTTTTGTAATTATATATTTTATTTCTGGTAACAAATAAAAACATTACCAACTGTTATTTTAGGGTTATGCTGCTTGTTCGTCCCCAAACGTTGCCCACGCGCTTCATTATTCTACTTTTTTTTTATTTTGCCCGTTCCACAAACTTCAAAGATAATTGACCTTTTTTGAAAGGAGAGATCATGTGTTACCGTTACTATGGTAATAGCTGATCATTGAAAACTAATGAGAAAATGAACTTTGGTCATTCGTCGAAAAGATATTTTAGTGTCAAGCCCAAGCATGTTAAGGCATGGCTCTGGACCGAATTCACGAAACCCCCATTTACTTTCTAGTTACAATGAACCATTCTTGCCCCATTTGAAAAGATATTCAGAGCACGATTGTGACCTCATTAAATACGTGATCACCAAATTCAAGCCTTAAGGATATTAAAGCTACCACAATACTTGTGTTTTGAATTTCTGGCTGCTACAGAAGCTTAGTTTTAAGGCGGCACTTACCGTTTTTTCATCGCTTAGCATGAATTTGACATTAATATCTCGTCCGCGTTTCAATCAATCCCAAATCTCTAAGCTCATCCCACGAAGCTGTATTGTGGAATATTTTGTGAATTTTTTGGTGATTTTTACGCATATTTGGGAAGAGATAATTTTTCTCAAAAGATTTGTTAAATTTAGGGAAATAAGGAATATTGAAGATTTAATGAAGGTTTTAAAATTGGAATTTGAAGTGGAAAATTAGTAGACGGACACCAAAACAGTTCCCCAGCAACCTTCAGTGCCCTTGTGGGGTGTCAACTGTCTGGTGGCGTTTCAAAACAGTTTTGTGCATTTTAATCCCTTCTTTAAACTCCTTAAAATTTCACTCCAGTTCACCTTAAGTCCCACCTCTTAGCTTCGCGGGGGTCTTAAGCTAAGAATCAGCCATGCCTTAACATGCTTGAGAGGAAATCGAACCATGCGTTCCATAGGAAGTTTCGAGTTTCAACATGTACAGGTTCACCCCAAAGCTCAAAAATCTGATGCGAGCCTCCTTAAAATGGCACTCTCTTTTCGTTAATATGCTATAGTCATTCACACGCAAGCGCACGTGTTCACAACTTTCATTATCATTAAAGCCCTATCAATCTCGTACCCAGATTCCTCAGGCTCTTTGGCCAGCAATTAGTCGCCAGGAGAGACTCTGGGATAATGGAAAAAATCAAATTTTTTGATTGACTGGCCCGTTACGGTTTTCATTGTTTTACCCCAGATTTTCTGGGAAAATGGCGGTCCATTATGCCAGAGTCTCTCCGGGCGTCCCCCCGCTGACCAAACAGCCTGAGGATTCTGGGTACGAGATTGAAGCCCTATTGGATGGAATACGTGGGCCTCGTTCTAACCATTATAATCTGTTACGAAAACTTAGAAAACTTACGGCTTCGTGTAACCTAGCCTGCGTAGTAGACGTTAACTAACCCCGGTTAGTAACGTCTGCGAAGCAGCGCCCAATTCTTCATTCCGTACCAAAATTGACTACGCGTTATGATTGGCTCGTCAACAAAAGCCTTTTGTTGACGAGCCAATCACAGCATGTAATCAAATTCTGGTACAGAACAAGGAATTGGCGCTGCTTCGCAGACGTTACTAACCGGGGTTAGTTTACGTCTGCGACGCAGGCTAGGTTACACGAAGCCGTAAGTTTTCTGCAGAGATAACAATTTCTCACTGATTCTAGCCACCAGAGGCTTAGGGAAACGAAAGAACTTGAAGATTGATTGCCAAAAGGTGCTATATATCTTGACTTTTCAACTTGGAAGGATCCGGGTTGGTGCAGTGGGTGAGAGCACTCGCCTTCCACCAATGTGTCCCGGGTTCTCAATTCCCGGACTCGGCGTCATATGTGGGCTGAGGTTGTTGTTCTTAACCACTTTGAACAATAACTCAGTAGAGTTTGG